>VDFB02099426.1:20391-127784 GCA_007258455.2 Sequoia sempervirens | reverse complement strand
TATACATTTAATTTAAATTATAAAAAGACAATACAATAACAAAATAAAATGTATTAATGCTAAAATTACAACTCTAGTTTATAACTCTTAATTATATGATACCTAAAACAAATAACTGTAATTTAAATTAAAATATAAGCCAAAACATATGTTCTATCTGATAAGAAATGTGTTGAAGCCAGCCTAAATTTATCAAGAACCTTATGCCCCATTTTATATATTTTCCATGTCATTCAGGAGCCATTATCACTGCAGAAGGCTATCATGGATGTCATTACCATTAGAGTAAAGAAATTATCAAAGAAAACAAATTGACTTGAAGTTGCATGCTGTTTATCTCTAGTGAATGCCTTAATGATGAGACAGGTTCAAGTAGAAATATTCCCAGTGTTAAAGCAGTCTTGTGAATATAGATCAAATACCAGACAAAGATTGGTGTAAATTCAAAGGTGAATTCTGATGAAATAAAGACCACTCAATGTGAACATCAAGCTAAACAATTCTAATCTTGCTAGTATAATCCAGCACTTGTTTGGAGAATTACTGAACAAAAGAAACTCAGAAAGAAGCAAAATGTTTAGTTGTTGGCTGGTGTTGACCTTATAGTCGCTTTTGTTTAATTCAATTTATTAAATCATCATTGTTGGTTGGGATGCAATGATATTTGGAAATTTCTAATTTTATGAGAGAAAAATATCGAACATGGTGACTAATCATAAACTATAACACTAAGATTCCCGTATTTTTTAAACAAGCCAATTTGTGCTAGTCATTCAAGGCATTAGCTTTGTGCACAAAATCACACATCTTTTCTTGATAATTTGGGCTAAAAGAAATTATATGTACATTGAAAAGCAAATAGGACCAAGACATTCCCTTTGACAAAATAAAACACAAAAATCATACTATACATGCCTTGCCTGTTTTAGTATCCACCACAGTAGAAACATGAAGTCTAGGTCGAGCAATTGCAATCAGATAATCACACTCCTGCAAAAGGAAATCATAATATCAAAACGGAGCCCAAACCTTACACTTCTAAATGAGAGATTGACTTTATGTTCTTAATTGCAATTACAGCTCAAGAGTATCATACCCTTCTTTCTGAGAATAATAAGAAACTAAAATTCATTTGGATTCCGAAAACAATGGCAATACAAACTCATTTTAAGCATTTGGAAGTAGAGTGCAAACAAATCTAGAAATTCAAATAAATTGCAGCCACAAGCATGGGAAACACAGTACATAGCAAGCCCATATAGAACCCACCAAGTTTCCAAATTAGCACATGAAAGCTTGGACAGGGAGACAAGAGGCCATATTCTGGTGAGAAGATTGCTGAGAAATCTCAGCAGTGATATCTGTAGCCAAAGACAGAAGCTGCTATGTAAAGAGCATGTCATCCAAATTCTGTTGCAGTCTCATAATTAAAAGAAGAACTCCTATAATTGGATGAAATGGGATATCCAGCACATGCATAAGATAAAATGATCATTCCCATGAGAAAGTTTCTCTGACGTCCCATTATAGGCATTTTCTGGAGTAAAAGATTCAATAATATGATTGGAGACTGGGAGCAGAGTCATCTGATAAAGAAGGACAATTTTCAGAACAGCTTGAATAAGATGAATTGTCTCTACAAAACATGGCCGTCTATTTGTCCATGTTGAGAATTTTAGTTAAATCATTTTCGGAATCAGGTTCCAGAGCTCTTTGTGTTCTTCAGATATAAAGGGAAGCCCAAATGCTTAATTGTAAGTCTGAAGAATTTTACTTTTTCTTTGCATTGTCATATTTCATATTTATGAAAAAAAAGTCAGATTTTAACTTAATAACTAGTAGTATCAAAGCTTCTTTGTACTTTTCAATAAGGGTTGAGAAATGCTCGATCTCCCTAAAAATGTGTTGACATGAGGAGTTTATCATCCGCAAACTCAAAGTTGGATAAACTCTATCTTCATGGCATAGCTAAGAGGCCATGGAGTCTGTTTCAAAAAAATTCATACTCAGCCTGTTTCAAGTTTCACTCATGATAATAAACAGATAGACACTGAGACTATCTCCCCATCTGAACCACTCACAGCACTTGCATTCAGTTAATGCTAAATGAGGTGTCGTGATGCAACTACTTATCCAGTTTCTTACTTCCTCATTATAAAGCCAAATGCATAAAGCATTTGGGAGATTAAGCTTCAATTACACCTCTCAAAAGATCTGGATATATTCAATTTGAAGATTTTACACCTCTTCAAGCTTCAGGAGAGTGGGATATCTCTTGGACAGCAAGAACATTATAAGTGATTTTCAAATATTAAATAAAGATTGACTGTGTTTCAGAAATCATTGCCATAAGAAGATACTTTTATTGGCTGGCTATGATCTTAGAGAGGATTTAATATATCATATTGCATAAAAAAACAGTCTGTATTGTTCCATTCTCTAAGCCTGGGCAGTCTTGTGTCTAAGGACCAAATTAATGGCATTCATATTTTTTAATGTTTGCTTGCTTTTCCTTAACTCCAAAAAACAGTATCCAATTTAATAAGAGACCAAAACTTCTGATTGAAATTGCAGAAAAGCAATCAGGGCTTGGAGCTCTAACAGGGTTGGAGGAGAAAACAACTTCTTTAATTTCTTCCTCTGTAATTTGTCACAAAAAATTCTGGTTGTCTATCTGATTAATGTTTTTTGGAAATTTTCTTCTGAGGCTTTCTGGGTTCTCTAGTTTCAATATATATCATCCCCTTCTATAAATGAGATCTTAGAAGCAAACTATGGCATATTGGAAGATTTCCAGATCCATTTCCAGATGCTTGTCAGTTCTTATTCCCTCAATCTGAATGATATTTTGTCCATTGAGGATTGCTTTAAGAAAAAAAATCCAAATTGGGATTTCTTCGAACATTGGCTTTTATAAGAAATTTCAAGTTCTATTGGCTAGTGGTCAAACAGAGTAAAGATGTTAAAATGGTGAAATTAGGTGTTTCAATGAGATCTATTCCTCTAAGAGGATAATTTGATCAAGTTTTTTTAGTAATGAGCCCCTTGCATTTTTCTTTGTTACTCCATGTGAAGAGGCCTTGGTAAATTCCATTACAGCCATCTTTATTGTGACAAGATGTTGAATTAGAGCATCAGCAGTGTGCTGACTAAAACCCAGTCCATACTTATTTTCTGTGGGAGATTCAATGGTGTTGAAATTGTTGTGAGGATAGGCTTAACCATGGCAATAGCCTGGGCCAACATGGACAGCTAATTTATAAGGGAAACATGGTCACATTGAGCATATAGCATATTCATTGAAACTCTGAGAGAAAATAAATGAGACATTGTGTACCAAGGAAATGCTTGTTGCGTAATGAAAGAATGTCTAGAGACATCCCAAAAGGTCATGGCTGGGGCAGCATGGCAAAACTATTGATGTCTATTGCCCCAGATCCCAATTTACTTTTTCTTCCTCAGTGAGGAAGCTCTAATAATTTCTTGGAGGATAATTGGTAAATCAAGAATGTCTTCTCTGCTTTTGCTTTTTCTTTGAGAAACAGGCTTTTAATGGTTTCCAACATTTTCCCTTTTACCCCTTGATTGATTCAAACTTATTTGTATAAAGCTTTCATCTGGATCTGCTGATGGTTTATTTTATCGAGCTGCAGCCCCATGTCGGGGGCCTTAGGAAACAGATCTGTTGTGTAGGAGTTACTGGGTTTGTTATTTTTGATGTGCTTGACACATTTGGAGATGTCAGACGTCAAGGTGAGGTGGATTTGCTTTGTGCCTCCTGGAGAATCAGGTGGCTGGTTTCTTTAGTTCTTGAATTTTCACCTTTTGGGCACATAATGTGCCCTTTTTCATTAATTCAGCTTTTGTAGGCCCAATCCTTATTTCCCCAATAAGGATAAGAAAATATTTTAATAATAGGGCCTTTAAACGTTGAAAATTTGTAATAGAAATAAATGATATTAAAGTAATGACTTAGTGATGCATGGGAGTCCAAAAGTGGTTGTTGTAACCCATGGGATACTAGGCAGCTTCCTCATGACAGATTTTTATGACAGCATATTGTTGAGGAGTAAAAAGTTGGTATTCATGACCAAGTGGGGGCTATTTTGGGGGAAAGAGTCTAATTAATCTTTTATTTGTTATCTTTGAGAGGAAAGCAGGGCATTGGAATTTGTGCCTTGCTGGTGCTATAATTGAGAAACTTGGTTGCATTTGATTTATTCAAACTTTTATGTCATAGTTTGAGTCTTGTGTTCAGCTGTAGGATTCAAGGACGAAAACCTAAGTTCTCAATCTCGGTATGGTGACAAGTAAAGATTCAGGGCTCAGGTATGTTCAGGGTTCGTGTATGCCAATACAACTTTTTTTTACTTGAGTATAGGCAAATTTTTCCTCGAGAATAGGTGCAAGTTCATATATATATGTATGTATACATACATATATATGTATAAATACATGTATGTATGTATGTATGTATGTATGTATGTATGTATGTATACCTATATGAGTACTCACAGAGACTCACCAAAAAATCCATGAGTTTCTCCATTTAACTCACAAGGCCAACATGTCAAAATTTAGGGAGAAAACATGGATTAGACACTGCAATAACTCCGTGTTTATGGCTGTATAAGCATTGTTTTTGCCTTTTAAAAAATAATGAAAATGGTGTGTGCTATTAAGGTTTGTGTATCGTGATAGGGAACGTGCCAAGGGCACTGCCCCGAACCCCATGAGGGCTGCTTCCCCTCCACCTTGCTAGGGGCATTGCCCCAAACCCCCACCAAACTCATTTGATACATTTTGTAGCAATGTTTTGCATAAAAATTATATTTTTTTCAAAAAACTCAGTGTGCTTTAAGATAATGAGCACTCTTCGAGTCGAAATTTTTTTGCTTGCTAAGTACTCTCCAAGTTTGAGTTTGCAAAATACATACTTCAATGATTTGTCAAATGTCAACACAAAATGAAAATTACAATCAATATTCTATAATCAGAAATCTTCATATTGCTCTTCATTGAAAGCATCAAAGTCAACATTTGGTTCAATTTCATTTGAACCACAATAAGTTGCAATGCCACTCACACTAACCATGTCTTATATAGAAGCCATCTCATCGATAAAGGGTTCGGCATTTGTTCAACTGTACTGTCTAAGTTAGCACACTAAAGAGTTAGATCCCAATTCCTTCTCACCTTGTCACTGTAGATAAGTTTCTTATGTGACAACAATTTGTTGGTGTTTCAATTCGCACCTCTGGAATGCGTATTGGAAACGGACAGCTATGCAAAGTATTAAGTGCTCTTCAAATTAGGAGGGGAAGCTCCCCCTTTTGCTAATATGCGTAAAAAGTAAAGTATTCTAAATTCCTATCTTTTTGACTCAGCTGGTAGAGGCACAAGGTTATAAAACCAAGAACATTGCAGCTAAGGTTTTCTCTAGTTTCTGCAGATCTTAACTACAACTAGGCTAACGCTTAAACTATCCTATCTCCTCTAAATAAACAAAGCAAGAGGAATTAGGAGCAATTGGGAATGGTTGACGATAAACTCTATCTCAAGATTCCCAAGGAGGTGGAACACTCTATCCGAGGTGTAGGCTGAAATAAAGGATATTGGAAACAACATGAAACAGTAAGCTAGTTCTCAAAATTCCCAAGGAGGTCGAACACTCTATCCGAGGTGTAGGCTGAAAGTAGATTACTAGAAACAAACATTAAACGATAATCATTATTTTTAAATTCCCTAGGAGGTAGAATACCTATCCGAGGTGTAGATATGAAAGAAGTGTTGGAAATATTGTCATTGATGTCAAATGTATAGACAAGGTTGATTAGAAATTTGTCATTAGTATTGAGGATGTAATGTCATATTTTAACTGAAGAAATAATACTTATCAGAGGTTACATACAATGACATGATAAGCCAGATGTTACATACAAATATCCAGATCGAAGTTATTGAAGATGAATAAAAGTCCAGATCTGAAGCTTTCACTATTCATATCTGAAGCTTTCACTATTCATATTTACATCGTGGCTTATTCCTTGAAGTGATCGTGATCAATATTTGAAACAAACTAATAGATAGATGATTAGACTATCTTTCAGCATTCAAGTTCATCTAATCCGATAAGTTCACTTCAGATCGAAACTTCAAATCAGATTGAGGTAATTCATACTTACTATCATTCTGAAGATACGAAGAACATGGTACAGCATCATTACATATCGAAGTTCAATAATCAACAGATCGAAGTTCTTAACAAAATTACATGCTGTTAAAAAAGAACGGACTGATTACTCTAACAAATCCAATTTGTGATTTGTTAAAAGTTGAAATGACAAAAACAAGTTAGAAACTAAAAGACGTGTTCTTGATACGTCTTAAGGAAAAAATGCGACTGATCACAGAGGATACTTGATACGTGTTCTTGAAAAAGACGTATTCAGCTCCAAGAATTTGTTAAGAACTAAGACGTCCTTTTGAAACACAATAAACAAAGTTGATTAGTCATTATCCAAAAGGCGGGTTCATCTCCAGGTCAAACATCTTTTTAAAAGACGTGTTTTCTCATGATTTGGCTTCCAGTCAAATGGCACGATGCTTCACTTAAGGGATATGCTCATTCGGTTGAGAAGACACCATCATCCATTGCTGAAGGATTCGATCTGCTTATTAAAATCAAATATGTTCAAACAGATTTAACAAACAAAGCAAAAAATCAAAAGTTATTAAGACAGAAATAAAACTAATGAAGAGGTGTGAATGAACTTTGAAAAGACAAAGATGTGATCTTTCACCAAGAGATGCAATTTTGGAACAAAGTATATATTTGACATTCTTTTTAGACTTGAAGGTGTGGTTGTGTAAGTGGGTAGTCTAAATCTGAAGTCCCATCTTCTTGTGTGGGCTAAGTGTGAGATCATTCATCACCAAGGCAGATCGGAGGATAGGGATAGTGCAGGTCAGATTGAAGGCATCTTGCAACCATCAAGTCAAGGTTGGTGCCTTGCATTAGGGGCTGGTGCTCCTTGTAGGTTGGTGCCTACTAAATAATCAAGAGGTTTGGGTGTCCCTTGTAGGTTGCAGCCTACTAAATCATCTTCTTTGTAAAGCAAGTAGGTTGGTGCCTACTTCCACTTGTAAAAGTCATTTAAAGTTTTCAATAAATTTGTGTCAACTTGTGTAAATTGATTCATATCAAAGGTTGATGTTGATAAGAGTTTAAGTACGTGTAGAAAGTTGTCAAAGTGTAAATTTGTGTTGATTTACTGAATCACCCCCCCCCCCCCACCCCTCTCAGTAAATCCTTTGTGCTCTTCAAGAAGGATTATTAAAAACAACATCAAACAATAATCCCTATCTCTAAATTCCCAAGGAGGTAGGATACCTATCCGAGGTGTAGATATGAAAGAAGGATTATTAAAAACAACATCAAACGATAATCTCTATCTCTAAATTGCCAAGGAGGTAGGATACCTATCCGAGGTGTAGATATGAAAGAAAGATTATTAAAACAATAATAAATTTGGGACAGCAAATTGCATAATGAAACACACACACAATAAACAATCAAACCATCTTTATATTAAACAAAGTGAACCAATACAAATTAGCAATATTGCATGGCAAGGTGGGTACTGCAATTTGTTATCACAGCAAAAGTTAAAGAAATAATGAACAAGGATTCTCTTATCTATAGAAGCTTGAAGGAGTAGGGAACCCTAAAATCTCCTTGAGTTAACATCAATCTTGCAAGCATGCAAGATTTATTATTAAGTCTAAATGTATGCAACTTAACAATTAACTGGAAAAGCTACCTCAGTTAATTGATTCTAAACTAAACTGATTAGACTTTGCAACACGCAATTCTTATTTGATATGAGAGTCAACCGATAACCAACATCAATTAACTGAAATCTAACTCTAAATGCACATAGGTGACTCCAAAATAGACATGCTCAATAGGTGGGACAGCGAGTTAACTTGGAAAGAGGCATCAAGTTAACTGTTGTGTATATTGTCTATCTTGGAAAGGTGGAACGTCCATAACTAGTACTTCATTGGCTATGTCTCTGAGCAATCAACTCCTCCAAGAAGTTGTTAACTGCATCTCCATCCGGGGCACTAATACTCCTCTAAAGTACTCGATGTCTTTGCGGCATCTCTTCACCATCTGTGATCTAACTCTACAGTTCTCTTCCACTATTAGCCGCCTCATCAAATTGTGCTGACATGGCTGCAAGTTGACTCAACTTACAGCCAGCTGAATCATCGCTGAAAATGCTACAGATGAGTTTTGTAAACTCCGACTGCATGTCGGCAAGCTCAATGTATACACCATCCTCACGCTAATAATGGCAAGGGACTTGTTGTGACCTATTTCACACATCGCCCCATTGCACATGGGGACCCTCGGTGGTTTGTTTTTAGGGTTTAGTTTTGAATTGCAATTTTGTAAGTTCTTTCGCTCCATGCGTTTCAAGTCAGAGTCTGGAGTCATCACTCGAGCCAAGTTGAAATTTCAAGTTTGAAACTGCGCATAAACGTTGTAGAAGTGTTTAGAAGACCTTGCAAACGAGGATCGCATGTGCTTTCGCCCAATTCTGACACTTCCTACTTTTTAGGGATTTTGTTTTTTTGCTTTTTACTTTTTTATCATTTTTGGCACTTTTGGACCATTCAGGAATTTACTATTTTTAGAAAGTTGCTTTTTCGCTTTTTCTATTTTTAGAAACTTTCTATTTTTGGCAAGGGCCAAGGTCCCACCAATCAAGGAGTCAAAGTTTCCATCTTTAGACTGAAAAGCATGCAAAAATCACCAAAAAATCTAAAAAACAAGTAAAAAGCATGTAAAAATCTGGGAAAAAATCAGAAAATCAACCAAAAAGCAGGCCCTTTTAGATCAAAAATCTGGAAAAATCAGATAAAAGGCATAAAAAGCAATCAAAAATCTGAGAAAAGCAATCTAAAATTTGATGAAAATCATGCAAAATCTGAAAAAATCAAGAACAAAAAGCATGGCGAAGAAACCAGCATGATACTCATGGCGCCCATGGGTAAAAAAGAGCCTAAGTCTGAAGAAGCTCGCTCAAAAGATAATGAAAGAGCTCATGGAAGTTTTCCCAGCTTGCTGTGGAATGGAAAAACTTCATGAAAGTCCGACCTGCACTTGGAAAAGTTTCTTGGAAGTCCGCCCAACTCTTGAAGGAGACATGGCAAGACAAATGGAAAGTCCGCCCACCATATAACTTGACAAGTCGAAAGGAATCTTGAAAGTCCGCCCTTGGAGTGGATAGAGATATGTCAAGCCCGCCCAGCCTAACATAGACATGGCAATGTCTCTATGAAGTCCGCCCTTGGTAGAATGGCAAGACTTCTTCAAAGTCCGCCCAGCTTAGTAATGGAGAAAAGTTGGAATTTTGGCTAAGTATAAGACAAGTGGAAAGACTTCTTGAAAGTCCGCCCAAGCTTAGTAAGAGAGAAAAGTTAGAGTTTTGACTAAGTATAAGATGAAGGGTGGAGAAACCTTAAGAAAGTCCGCCTAGACCTTGAATGGAAATGGAAAAGGCTTTGCCAAGTCGGACTTTGGAAAAGAGAAGATGGAAAGAATTCTTCCAAGTCCGCCCTACCTAGAAGATGAATGGATAAACACATGGAAAGTTCGCCTTGCTCAAGCAAATGGAAGGAAACACTTCAAGTCTGCCATGGGATGATAGGCAAAGTTGAGATAAAATGGTGAAGTCTGACTTTGCTAAAGAGACATGAATAAAATTTGCCTAAGGCATGAAACGCCTAGAAAATGATTGGAAAATCAACAAGAAAATCTGCCATGATGAAGAAAGAGAAGAAAAATCCATAAACTTGGAAAAATTTGCAAAATTAAAAGAAAGCATGGGTAAAATAAATAAATAAATAAAAGAATTGAAGGTTGAGAAAATAAAAAATCACATGATACACCTTTAATTATTTCTAACACTTAGAGAAAAATCGAGCTCTATGGATAAACTTCAAAATTTCGATGAAGATAAAGATGAAGAGCTAAAAAATTTAGAAACTTTCCTCGATAAACAAGAGTCCACATTCGATGAACTTGAAAGAATTGCTAAATGGATCGAATTTTTCAACTTTATAAAGGCATTCTCAAGTCATTATCAACTCACAATTTCAATTTGAAAAGAAGTTTAGCCCTCTCTCCATTTCTAGAGATAGAGGATTATTCAAGAGTTAGTAAATTTTTTGACAGTTAGAAATTTTTTCGAGAGAAATTGTTTGAAAGATAGAAATTTTGAGAGTTGAGTAATTAATGTTTTTCGAGGTGAAAGAACGAAGAAAGAGGTAGAATTCTAAGCTGAAGGTCGAAATTTTCAGAGGATTGCTTGCTTTTTCGGCAATAAAGACCAGATTTTCGAAGTTTACAATTAAATTGCCAGCTATAGAGTATAATCCCGAAGTTTGATGAATTATTGTTACCTTTGTCTTCATTTTATCTTCACTAAGTGTTATTACTCAGCTTGCTTTTTCATCGAATTTAACTTTCAACAAGCTGAAAGTTAGAATTTTCACAAGAAAATTTTAAAGAAATCATAATTGAATGTTTATTGTATTTTCTTTCTTGTAGGTTGATGACCACCCCCGGAGGTTCGTCAAAGAAAGCACCAATGAAGTTTGCAAGCAAGGGAGTCCAACAGGAGTCAAAGATCACTTCCAAATGGAGGTACATCATAGATAAAGACCTCGGACATGTGGACTTTGAAGAATTCAAAAAAAGGATGTATGGATTAAATGGACTTATGCCCACAGCGATTGCCCGCCGAATGATGCGCAATGGAATTGTCCAAGCTGTCGGATTTCCTCCAGCAATCCAGTGTGTCGAATTGATGGTCGAATGTGCAAGACATTACAACCCGCAAGAGAGACAGATTATAGCTCCTGATGGAAGAATTTTGGCGCACCTTGGAGAACCAGCTATCCAAGAGGCATTTGGCATACCTAATCATAATCGAACTTCATATAAAACAAAGGAGGAAGACAAAAGAATCTTTGAGGATCGGGCAGATCAATGTGCGACTCATATCAATAAAACATGGTTGGAAAAGCCAAGAGCTTCCGTTAAGAAAATGCCTAAGAAACTACGCCGGACGGACTTTAAAGAAGACTATGGTGATATCGTTTTGCTCCTGAACAGAATAATGGGTAATCCTCAAGGTGCCTATTTTGAAACATGGATGTACTTCTTTATCGAGGAAATCACCTCCGGAGTCGGAATGTTTAACTGGTCTAGAATGATCAGTGATAACATCCATGAGCAATTAATCAACCTTGAAAGGACTAAGTCATTTCATATGAGTTCCTATGTCATTTATCTATTGGCCAGAGCCTATAGATATCCTGGATTGATATGCAAAGGTGTTGTCGAAAATGGAGAAAATCAATTCAAAGTGTATGAATGTTATCCTCAATTGCAGTTGTCTGCCAAGTCCCATTTCAGAAGAGCGCACGATGCATTCTTGATGTTCATCACGATGATACTACAAAAATACTACAAGGGGGAACCCATCAGAGGCTGACACATGAAGCAAAGAGCCTTATTAGTAAATATGGATCCTGGTACATCCAGTTTCCTAAATTCACTTATATCCGAATCCAAGGATTCACTGGGAATCCGTTCAAGCTTCCCGTCTACCCCACCCACAGGATGATCCTCCTGGAGGTTCTTAGGCAATTGGAGACTTTTCAAAACATCCAAAGTCCCAAGCAGAAAGCAGCTGTCACTTTCCAATTCTTTATCGAGAACATGGAAGAATATTGTTCGTTTGCACAGGCAGCTGAAGGTGCTAGAATAGAAAAGCAGTGGTATCCGTTTACATCGTACCGATCTAGAGCCAATTTTGATCCTAACCGCCACATCGGAATCGTGAACGGAAAGAAATATAAACACCAAGTGGACCTGGAAGATTACTGGGCCAATGCTGCAGATGAATTTGATGTTGGGAAAAGATTGTGGTCCAAACTACCTATCAACTTGATTAGAACGACAAAACTCTTCCGTGTGCCAGACCAACTTGAAGATGATGGCGAATTTACACAGCCAAGTTTTGATGAAAGTCAACCTCTTCCTCCCGTGCGCTGGTCAGAACCGGAAATCTCTGACTTGGACACCTTCATGAGGCCTGTCATCAAGTATTCACAATGGTGGGCAGACCAGCAGATTAAAGAACTACGGCGAAAGGGTATGCCTTTGACATACACTATGATAGGCGAATTAGAATCTTACTCTTCTAACGCTAGAGCATCCCAAGGAGACGAGCCAATTGAGAGCTCTAATCCTAAGAAAAGGGAGGAGCAAAGGGAAAAGAAATTGCAAATGAGGAACCTGCCAAGAAGCAGCAAAGACTGGAGCCTCTTCATTCTACCATCTCCGTGAATGTAAATGATATTTTAGACATTGATGAATCTTTGGGAGATATAAGGATTCCCTCTCCTATTCCTGTTCAGCCCGAAGATGATGAGCCTCCATCACCCACAGACACCGAGATTGTGGAATCGGACAATGAGGTTGACATTTTGGACAACAAGTTTGAAGAAGGAATGATTTCATCCTTGAGAGGAATTCAAGAAATCCCAATCGTGCAGGACATTGAAAAAGAACAAGATACCGAGCAGCCAACTATTCCTAATTGGCTGAAACAGAGATTGAAGATGAAGGAACCTGAAAAAGTTCCAGAAGAAGAAGATGACATGGCCGATTTCCTGGCCAGATTGGAAGCAGTCAGTGCAAGAAAGCCTGCCAAAACCTTCTCCACCATTCAGAGAGATGAAGATGGGCATCGTACAGTCCAAGTTGTTGTACCGACAGTGACAAGTCGAGGGAAGAGATTACTTGCCAGGAATACGCCATTACCACTGTCGATTTAGGCCCCACCACAAAAGGACAAGAGATGGAAGAATTGGATAATTCTGTTGCCACTATAAAAGCGAGGTTAGAAAAGGAGATAGTAAAGAAAAAAGAGTATAAACGAGAGGTTGAACAACTCAATGAGTATATTCAGCATCTAACTAAGCCTCTCGATCAAACTACCTCAGCAGCTCATCCATTGATGAATACTTCTTAGCAGATTTTCGAAGAAGAAAAGAATATAGCCAAGGAGACTAAAGAATGGTTAATCAGCAACAAACAAGAGGTGGTTGTATTTGCAGAAACACTAGCATTGGCGTATGGGCAAACTTCTTATTTGCTTTCGAGAATTGCAACAGTGGCAGAAGCATGGGATAATGCTCAAGATGTTCGAGACATAATCATTCCATGTCTCAAAGTGCTTAAAGGAGTGTCAAAGCAAGAGCTGGTCAACGAAAAAGTAATTGCACCAGGTGCAGCTTATGATTTCAGCAGTTGGTACATGACATTGATCATACGAAGTGAGATCCTAGAAAAGATAAACGCAGATACTATCCGAATTGAGGAAAGGACAAAAGAGGTTCAGGAGAAGATTCTAGCTGTGGCTGCAGATGCGCTGGAGAAGGACATTGTACGAGCAAACAACCTGCAATTTGAAAACCTAAAGCACAAAATTCAGGAAATCTTCTTCACTACTAGGCCTGTCCTCAAGCAAAATTTGACTAAGGCAGCTGACTTCCTGTTCATCTTTCGCAATTTCCAGTCACAAGAATCAGAATGGGAAGACACTTTTGCTCAATGCTCGGACGATTTAGATCTACTAGAATTCAAGGTCAATGCGCTGCCACCTTTCATGATCGAGTAGGTTGACATGATAGTTTCTAAATTCATCCAGTATAATGCAACCAAAGAGGATAAGGATGCGCCTCCTCAAGAATAGCTCTTCACTTCAATTAACTGCTTGTTATCTCATTGATTACTGACTGTGTTTTTGGAAACCCTAATTAGGGTTGTTTATTTTTTAATCTCTGCCATTGATTCTAGATTAATCTTGGTTGTTCATTGTACTCCGAGAACTCTATATAAACCCCCTCTCATTCTCTCATTTTGATAGATAGATATAGATAGACAGATAGATAGAGGAACAGATTGATAGCATGATATAGATAATAAGAGAGAAAGAGTTTATGAAATTGTTGCAAAAGACTATTTTTGATAATAAAGTTCATGATGCATGAGATGCTTTGAATTCTTTCATTGTCAAATGGTTGCATGGTTACATACTTCTCTTCCTCATTGAATAGATCTAAGTTAGAATCTCTTTTGAATGTATGTTAAAAGAATGATAGATTGATCCTAAAGATTAGTGAAACTTTGCTCATACTTTCTTTGGGTGGATGATTTCTATTCAATGTGTAAAGTTAGACTGAGCTTTTAATGTGGATGCTTCATTGTATTACTTCGAATAATGTTGTTCTATTGATGGTGTTGTTTGTAGTAAGAAAATTTTAAGCACAAATTCCCAGAAGATTGCACTTGCTTTGTGTAGTTGTCGTATAACATGGCGAAACAAAGTATTGTTCTTTGGTTTCACTCAATCCTTACTGTCTCTTGAGTTCGTAGGAATAGTATAGGATTCCTCAACCCTTACTCCCCTTTTTCACTTTTTTATCTAAAATTCAAAAATCCAAAAAAAATATCACTGCATTTAAGTCTTTGCTTTCTAAGTGACTTGCTAGAGTAAATCCCTTTGTGTTACCGGCAAAATCACATCATCCACAGAGCTTATCCACACCCATCCTACAAAACATTGGAATTGTCGTATGATCTTTTTGGCAATCTTAGCATACGAGGCAATTTTTCAAGAGATGATAGAGTATCTTTGGATTCTTTATTCTAGAGTGCTTGGTGAGTCATAAAACACGCATCAACAGGACTTCTAACACGAAAGTTCTCACAAACATGAGTGCACTTGTCACCTTTTCTCTACTCTCGGTCAACTCTGCAGAAATTGTTTCATGTGTTCTTACCTTGAAGATTTGTTGTTCTCTCCAAGTGAAAATAGCTTCCTTATCCTCTTCTGTAGTAACCAAGTCATACGTCGTCTTCAAGTGAGAGATCATGATCTCATTTCGTGCTTTGTCAACCGCTATGTCTTGCTCTGACTCCTGAATCTGTAGGTGAAGTTCGTGGGCATTGTACCTCAACTAGTACAACTCAGAAAGTATGAAGCGACCCCTTGTGACGAACTCTTCTTCCCAGTCTTTCAAGCGCTTCCCATATACAACCAGTTGACTTAGTTGATTTTGTTCTGCTAGCAACTCTAACATCTGCGGGAGCAAAGTAGTGACATTTTCAGTGTTGTGCATAAGGTTGGAGATATATTGGCGAAGCTGCTGATTCTCAACCGTGAGGGTTGTTGTATCTTCACCATCCTTTATCACTCTCTCCTTTATGCTTTTCGTCGCAACTTTGAAATTCACATCTACTTGACGTGTGCTTTTACCAAGGTTTACCTTTATCAAAGTGAAGTCATCAACTTCTACTTCGTCGAAGTTTTTATCCTCTGATGGTGCAGCTGTAGTGCCCCTCATGATACTGTTCTCTTTTGTTACTATGTGGATACTGTTTACATTTGTTGCATGCTCGAGATTACATTGGTGATTGTTTTGCCTGTTTGGGCTTATGTGTTTTGCTTGGATGCACATGATACTAATATATGATGTTGATAATATAATGATACATGGTGTCGTCTTTACCTGTTTTTGCTATATGTTTGGTTATGAAAATTGTGTAATACTCATTTCTTGATATGTATGACAATGTGTTGATGTTGATGCTCGGGTGAGGGGGACGGTGTTGCATCGCTCATTCGTGAGCGCCCTGCCACAACGCAATTCTCTCTCATAATGTGTTTGACATTAGATATATATATATATATATGTTGTTCCAACACTTGTTTTTATGCAGGACTGCAAGTACCGGGCACCGACTCCACCCGCATCGTCGAGTCTGAGCGTGCCCAACATACCCAATGGTTATGACGTGGTTTAAGGATTTGACAAGGAAGTGTCCCTGTCCGTGTCTGTCGTCCGTCAGTATTTCGTCCCGTTATGGTATTGTACTGTTTCATGTTGATCGTTTCAAATCGTAAATCTTGATGCGTTTACCGTGTTATTTGGATGTGTATCATTATTGGTAATTGATGTATTTCTAGTATCAGGCATAGTCGTTGCTATGTTCATTTGGTCCTTGTTTTGAGCTTCATAGTTCATTTTTATAATATGAATTTAATTATAGTAATAAATTAAATTATTAAATTATTAAGGGAATCTTAATAATTAAAAATATTGAATTAATGTTAAGGTTATAATTATATTGAAATGCAAATGAAATACAATTTTGTATTTTAAACGATGGATATTTGAAGTTTAAATTTAAATTTAAGTCATTTGATAAATTTTAAATTTAATTTAAACTATTTAAAGGGATGCAATGAAATATCAATCTAAAGTAAAGTTCGAACAAAATAAAATAATAAATAATAATTATGTGTATATATATATGGATATTTAAGTAATTGAAAAATTCACCCTCCATAAGAGATTTATTTTATTTATTTATTGGAGTTAATTAAGTATGATGAGGTATCGGTTAAAATAGCAAATTAATGAAATTGTTTCATGACGGCAATCAAGATTAGAGAGGTAGATTTATTGATTTACTAAATTCCTCCAAGTGTTAAACAAGGTAAATATTAGGTGTCGGGTGTAACATTGAAAACTGTGTTGATGGACACCTGTACCTTGCTTATCGAGATTGGAAAGAATGTTCTTGAATTTAAAAAGAGAGAAAACAGAAAAAAAAGGGAGTTATGGAAAACAGAGGGTGAAGGGAAATTTTACAGAGAGAAGATTCTGTCATGGACTGCCAAATCTAGGTTAGTGAACTTGAGTTTTTAATCGTTGAATTCCAGATTTTAAACTTCAGTCAATAAAAGTTTAACTTCTTAATGCAATTATTTGTTTGCCACTGAATTAACCCTACCTAGATTTCAGGGGGTTTTCTTCTTTCACCGTAAAATAAATTTTACTACTTCTGACTTGGCTGCATTTGATGAATGTGTCCCCGTATTTCTCCAATCTTTGTGCAATAAATAAATTTATATGGTCTTGTTTAGGTTAAAGATTCATGGAGATTACACCAGGGTAAATTGATAATCTCGCTTATTCCATTGTCAACCGTTTTCAGCTGCAACACTTAAACAAAAAAGAAGTTAAAAGTTTAAATAACCTCCTTGATTTATTGACAATCTATTGTAGTTGCAGCACTTGAGAATAAAATATGGTCAAGGTGCTATTTTAATTTAGACCCTTTTCATTCGATGGTGGAAAACCCTTCTATTGCTTTTACCAGTTGGTGTTTGGGGTATTTCTCTATTGATGTATAATCTCCCTGATAGTTTGTCAATCCGTCACACCTGTTGTACTTGAGAATAGAATGTTGCAGAGGCTTAAATAACCTCTTTGGTTCCATTGTTATCCTATCACAGCAGCCACTCTTGAATGTAGGAGACTATAGAGGTTTAGTTAATCTCTCTGTTTTCATTGTCCACCTGTCCCAGCAACAATACTTGAACCTAGACGACTGTAGAAGCGTATATAACCTCCCCAATACCTTTGGCAATCTATCACTGCTGTAGCATTTAGCCTAGGCCTTTTTTTAAAAAAATTAAACAGCCTCTCTGATCACATTGTCAGCTTGTCCCAGCCGCAGCACTTAATGGTAGGGGTGTTGAACTACATTTCTTTGAGGGATTATGTTAAACAGTTTTATGGCATCCTGTCGCAGCAGCAACACTTGAACATAGATATCTATAGGGGTGCAAAAGCCTTCCTGTTTCCTTGGCAACCCTATCACAGCTGCAGTCTAAGACTCTGGAGGATGCATAAATTCTATGTTACCGGATTCGCTAGTATAGGCCCTGGGTTCGGGTCCGGTTCGAATCGGGTCCGGAATTCGGGTCCGGTTCGATGCAATTCGCCCTGGGTCCGGATTTTGGACTGTGGGTTCGGCCAGGGTCCGGACCCATGACTGTGGGTCCGGACAGGGTTCGAAAATTTCGAACCCGGGTTCAATTCCGCGCCTGGGCGCGTTTTTCCAAAAAAAAATTCATTTTTTAATGATTTTCTTGACTCGTTTTTGACTTTTAGGGACTTTTTTATTAATTCTAACCCTAATACTTGCCTCAAAAACATGAAATAGGTAAAGTGAAACTCATTTACCAATTTGTGAATGAGAAAAAAGAATTTTTTGCCTCCATTGCTGAACTTTCTCTTTTGCTTGCACAAGCTGGAATAGACTTGAAGGCTGATCGTAGATTGTTCAAAGTTGATTGTTGTGCTATTCCTAAGCACTTGCAAGTGTCTATTCGTTGCTAAGAAGATCGTAGAGCAAGATTTCTTCAAAAGAGGTAGGTTCTTTGAAGTTTTTGATTATTTTTTTTACATTAATTTTCACAAGTGAACTTCAATTCTTTTGTTTTACTTTTCATTCCTCTAAATGTCTATAACACATGTTCAATTTTTTCATTTTTTTGAAATTAATTAAGTCTTTTACTTTCAAATTCAATGAATCAATACCAAAATTTCAATATGTTGTGCCTTAGGTATTCACTATTCCGTATTACAATGGCAACCGGTACCTCCTCAGGCTCAATCCAATCTCGTTTCAAAATAAACCCAGCCTCTCCCCTTTGGAAATATGTAGAAATGGTTCGGCAACTTCCAGGTGGTGGAGGATATATTTGGATTTGTAGTCATTGCAATGTTCAATATTCGAGCTCATACAGTCGAGTAAAAGGGCATTTGTGCGGGATCCCTGAAACAGGCATCAAAAATTGTCCAGGTGAAAACAACGAAGGCATTCCAGACGATATAGTGTTGAAATATATTGCTGAGCAAGAAAAGGCAGACCAAAAAACAACCAGTGGTAAAACAAGCCATCCTTTGAAGAAAGGATCTCGATCCATGAAACCCCCTACACCATCTTATTTTCCACCTACAGAAAGCCATCCATTTATGGACATCCCTCAAGAGCAAACCATGCCCTCTTCAAATAAAAGATCTAAGGGACCGTTGGAAGCTTCATTTCAAAATGAGGCAAGAGAGATTGCTGATCAAGACATAGCAAGATGTGTCTATGCCAATGGATTGGCATTCAATGTTGTTCGTTCACCATATTGGCAAAAAATGGTGAAATCTATTAATGAGGCTCCAAAGGGGTATAAGGGCCCAGGTTTTGAGAAGGTGCGTTGCACCTTATTGGAGAAAGAGGTGAAACATGTAGCAGACTCTTTGAAGCCCATAAGGGATTCGTGGATCGAAACAGGGGTGACCATAGTTTCTGATGGATGGAAAGATGCAAGAAATCGCCCATTGATCAATGTTATTGCTGTGTCCCCTAAAGGGGCAATGTTTTTGAGAGCAGTGGATTGTGAAGGACAGGTGAAAGATGGTCCATTTATTGCTGACATCCTTTGCCAAGCTATTGAAGAAGTGGGCCATCAAAATGTTGTGCAAGTTGTAACCGACAATGCCAAAAATTGTAGGGCTGCTGGGTTATTGGTTGAGGAGAAGTATCCACACATTTTTTGGACACCTTGTGCTGTCCACTCCCTCAATCTAATGCTACAAAAAATTGGATCCAAAATTGAATGGATCAAACAGGTGTATGCGGAGGGCGAAGACATCCAAATGTTTGTCACCAACCACCATATGACGCAAGGAATGTTTAGACAATTCTCTAAATTGGAGTTGTTGAAGGTAAGTTAATTCTCAATATTTTTAAATTTTTGAATTTTCTTTTAATTTTAATTTTTAAACTTTGATTTTTATATTTAAATTATATTTTAATTTTAATTTTGATTTTCAAACAGGTTGCCGAGACCCGTTTTGCCTCCAACACAATTGTGTTGAGACGACTTATAAAGGTTCGTGAGGCACTATGTGCCATGGTAATCAGCCCTAATTGGGTTGTATGGAGGCAATCTAGCAATGAAAGGGCAAATAGGATCAAGCAAAGGGTCCTAGATGATGGTTGGTGGGATCGTGTTGAGTATCTCGTCAGTTTCACCGAGCCCATACTGAGCATGATCCGTTACACTGACTTGGATAGACCTTGTTTGGGCGAAGTATATGATGGTATTGACTCAATGATTGAGAAGATGAGATCCATCATCAATGCAAAAGAGGAAGATCCTGAAGAAAAATTCTTCAAAGAGCTACAGGAAATCATGGTTGATAGATGGAACAAAATGACCACTCCCTTGCATCTTCTCGCTTTTGCATTGAGTCCCAAATATTATAGCCCTGAGATACTTTCTACTTCATCAAGAGTTGCTCCATATAGGGATGGTGAAGTGGCCCAAGGGTACAAGGCAGCAATTCGTAGAATCTTCAGTGATCGTGACCAACGTGATCGAGTGAGGGCTGAGTTTATGGCTTTTGCATGCTCTGGGAGTGTTGATCAGAATATGGATGCTCTTCGAGACAAGTGTAGGGTGGCTGCTCATAGTTGGTGGTACTTCCATGGGCAAGAATACATGCACCTCCAACCTATTGCAATAAAATTTTTATCCCAAGTAAGTTTTATAATTTATATTTGTAATTTTAATTTTAAATTTTAATTAATAATTTTGTTTAGTTAATTTTTGTAACTCTTAACTATTTATTAATTTAATTTGGTCTTAATAGGTTGCTAGTTCATCCTCTTCTGAGAGGAATTGGAGCACATACTCCTTCATCCACTCAATAAAACGCAATAGGCTACATTCAAAAAAGGCTGAGGACTTGGTGTATGTGCATTCAAACTTGCGCCTCCTTACACACAAGGATAGTTCTTACAAAGAAGGAGACACAAGGAGGTGGGATATTGAGCCAGAGCAGCTTGACTTGGATGCTTCCACAAGTCACTTCGCTGCACTTGATATTGATGATGACTATCAGCCTGAAGCAGCTACTACTGAGCATGAGAGCGGTACTGTTAGTGCTAGTGGCAGTGCTTGTGCGAGTGCCACTAATGCTATTTGTGGTTCTACACAAAATTTAGCATCTAATGATGCTGATGATGCTGCTTTTTTTGATGACCCATATGATTCAGATTGATCAATGATCAATAATTAATAATTATTAATGGCTGATTGTAAACTTTAATTTATAATTCTATATCATGACATTTGACTTTTGAGTATAAAGTGGTGGTGTATTTTTGCTATGTTATTTGACTATTAATATGGTGGTGTATTCTGAACTTAATTACTGCTGCAAATATGTATATATTTCTGATTTTTATATGTTTTTGTATTACCGAACCCAAAACGAACCCAAACCCAAAAAAAAATCCCGGCGGGCTTCTCGAACCCGAACCCGACCCAAAACCGAACCGGTAACTTAGCATAAATTTAAACAATCTCCCTGTTCCTTCACAACCTTTTTCCAGTTGAAGTATTTAGACGTTAGGGAGTAAGATTTTGTCTTTACACCTGCTAATTGCATTTGCTTGAAAAGTTCTTAAGCCATCTTTTTTGTACGTAGCCTGCAGTCTATGAAACCCGTCTCTTTGAGGCATTCTGTCATGCAGTTCACTTGCTTTATGGGCGTCCATGTTCCCCTCTCAGCCTTCTGATCAATGGAAAACTATCACAGCTGCAGCATTTAAACAAAATAGGGAGTATTGTGGTTTAAATAACCTTCTTGATTTTTATTGACAATCTATCACAGATGGTCAATAAAACACCAGAAGGGTGAAGGTAATTTATATTGTTAAGCTTCATGCACTATTTTAATTTAACCTCATTCATGTTTATTCTATGGCTGCTAAATCGATATTGCTTTCTCCTATGGCATTGGGATATTCCCTCTAACAGATGCTTGTATATTTAATTCCCATGTTATCTTTGCAACCCTTCTCAGCCACTGCATTTAAGATTGAATTCGTAGTAAGTAAATAGTCTCCCTGACTCCTTGGCAATTTGTCACTTCTCCAGTTCTTGCAAACAGAATGTTGTACAGCTGGAATATACACCACTGCCAAGAACATGGGATAAAAGTCTAAATTCCTGCAAGTAGGTGTTGTTGTGTCTTGACAAATTCATCACTAGATGTGCTTTTATAATGTCAGTTCACGAGCCTTGCCTGTGCCTCCACACTCTTTAAGACTCCGCCTCACACATGCCGATTGCTTTTAATTGGAAAATTTCCTGTTTTGGGGCTCCTCACTTACCCCGTTCACTTCCACTTTTAAAAAGTCTTCTATCTAATCCTTACGTATAAATAATCCCTAAAAGAAAGGATAAAGGGAATACATTCCACTCACATTAGTGTAGAATTAAATAAAGGTATGTATAGGGGTAAAAGTTAAGTACTTTTACCATTCCTTTTTAAAATAAAGGTTAAGTATTTTTACCATTCCTTTTAAAATAAAATAAAAAGAATACTCTTTTATTCTTTATTTTCAGCTTTCTTTTTAAATAAAAGTAATATATATATGGAAATAATGAACAAGTACCTTTAATTTATTTTTATTTTTAATTACAAGTTTAGTTAAAATTAAACTATTTACAAATTTTGTTACTAATGATTTGTGATTTGCATGTATGAGATATTTTTGAATAAATTACTACCGTAAACAAACATGCGATATTTAAATTAAATTTATCATTTTAAATAACAAATATAAATATATAGATTGTATTTTAAAACTTTAATTATTTTGAAGCAATGTTATTTTCTGATGTATTTAACAGTTGCTAAAACTTTTAGGTTAGATCTGTTTTCAAGTGCATTTAAAAATTAGTATAGGTTATATTTCAATCTAATCAGTTTGAGATAATCAAGTGTATGAGTTAGGGATGTAAAAATTATGAAAAGGTCCAATAGATTACATATTCTAGGACTTACTCATTTAAACGACATTACGATCTAAAATGCATTTAAAGATAGTTAATCAATTAATAAAAAAATTTTCATTATCTTTATTAGGATTGAACTGTGTTTACATGAATGGACATTTATTGTTAATCTTGTACATGTTTTTAGATACTTATCTATTTATTCTGGATACTCTTGGTATTATGCATGCTAGTGGTTCCACGTTGATTGTGTCATCCCCTTGGTTATCTTGCTATTGAGTTATTTTTTTTATGAATTGACATATTTGGGATATGATGGGAACCCAATTGTTTAAGCTACTTCATTTTCGATAGCAATGGGTGATAGGTTGTTAGACTTCCAGAGGCGATGGGAACCTTTTGTGCGTGTTGAACTTTCTCATGAATAGACCTTTGGGTTCCATTGATTGTGATTCTATTTTGAGCTCGTGGGTGTACCTTGTTCCATGATTTCTTTGCATTTTGGTTGTGATTATGAGCGAGATGGTACATGCCTCGCATGTGCTTTCATTTTATGGCTTTTATGTTTGGTACACCCCTTGTGGTTGTGAGCTTTGTTGTGGAACTGTTGGGGAGGGTGGCTCTTCATGGGGGCCGACACACAAAGGGGCTGTTAGGATAACCCATGGAAGAGTTTCCTAAACAAGTGATAATATAATTAATAAACTAGTGGGTTTGGGTAGCTAAACATTAAACAAGATTAATGATGTGCCTCACCCATACCATTAGTGCTTTCACAGACTAAGGATGGGATGAGAAGACCTGGTTGGTAAGATCATTGCCTTGTCCTCATGAAAGGTAAGTGGTCCCGCATGAGTCACCCTATGGAGCGGTGCCTTGAGATAGGCTGCCTAGATAACCATAGATGGAGGCGGTACCTTGTGATAGGTTGCCTGGATAATCCATGTGAGGCCATGCGATGACACTCTCCCGCAGTATCCGTTTACCCTTCTTTGCTTGATAGCCTCTGGTAGTGTTGATGTACTTGTTGATGTACTTGTTAATGTACTTTGGGATGTTGTTCTATGTCAGTGTTGATGTTAGTCTTGTTTACTTGATCTTGTTGGATGTGGACCCTTTCTTGTCATTTCCTAGCACGAGGAGTGGACCTTCGGGTCCACATGGTCGGGTGGAACGTGCTATGCACCCATTGGGTTCCCAGGATGTGTTCGCGATACAAATGCGGATGCAGAGTTCCAGAGCTTCATTTGGATGAAGACTTTCCTTCATTTTGTACCATAAACCTCATTTATGTACTCAATGTATTCTTCCTGATGGTATAAGGGGAAGCTCTATTTAATGTACCATTGTATCTTTGATGTGTTGTATCTGTGGAAATATGCTCCACAATTGTAACATGAAACTATGAATTGAATCACAATAAAATATTGTATCTCTCTTATAATTATGGATGAGTGTATGTTATCCGTATGTTTCTCTTTCGCTTTCATTTGGATTAAAGTTTAGTGTTTGTAATGACTGTTCCATGTACCCCAGAGGACGTAGATAACTTTGCAAGTGCATAATTGCTTTTCATGTTAAGATTGTACATTTCCATCTTATACAATGTTTCACTTTCAAACAAAAAAAAAAAAAAGTGGTGCGGTGTTTTGTTGTCCTTTGGGGTTCACACGGCGGGGCATTACAGCAACGGTCTTAATGATAATCTCTTTGTTAGTGTTCCTTTCCACATGGACTTGCTTCTTGCACTTTTTATCTGGCGTGTCTTGGTAGACATGATCAAATTCTGCAAAGTCCAATTGATAGGATGGCTGCCCCCTCTTCCTACCCAGGAAATTGTCAAGCCAAGATGAATCTTGACTAATCTCGCCGGAAGGATTGGTGCTAGTCCTAGGAACTCCTAATGAGTGAGAATGCATTGAAGCATTGCTACATGGTTGCAAGTTTGGCTCCAAATTGATGTGAACCGGAGATTGTTGTGGTGGTGATGGAATGGAAGGCTCTGCTTCTGTTTCTAGCACATTCTCAGTTGTATCCATGGCCATCTCTACATGTTGCTCTTGCTGGTCTATATCAGCAATTGGTGCTTTTCCTCTTATATGTCCTGACATCCTGTTTCCTTTAGGAGGGTTACTCCATGTCTTTTGTCTGGGTTTTGATTTTGACGTGAAAGGTAGTGAAATAATAACCAGTGACAGCTCTGTGTTTGGAATGGCTGCCTTCCTCGTCTTCTTGCTATCCAAGTAAAGTATGTTGTTTCTCACAACCCTGCTTGTTCTTTCCTTAATAGATGTGCTCTCTTTGGCGTACCAATCAACAGCTAGAAGCGATTGCATGTCAACTTGATCTTTGAAGAATTGAGGAAGTGTGACATCCCCATCATCATCTGATAACCCTTCCACATCCTGTGACATGAAATCAGCAATCTGTGAAAGGGTGAACCTGTTGTAGTTGCACCTTCGTACCTCGAACTCATCCTCACAGTTGAACCAATAGTCTTCCATAGAAGGTTTGTGTGAAGAACGACAGCAAAGGCGTGCTGAAAAGTAACCTCAAGGGTCATATGAGCGTCTTTCGATGAGATACTTAAGGTTAAGTCTTGTCATCTCATGGCTCATAGCCTTGGCATCAATTGCTGACCTGCACCTGTAAATCCCCATCTATAAGGGAAAAGTGGTAGCTGGCTTGTGTTTGATGTGCAGATAGGGGTGAACTTCATGCAATTGTCGTAGAAACTCCATGAAGACCACCTTATCTGATGGATAATGGGGTAACATGGCCGGATGACCTGAGTGAAGAGCACAAAAATACACTGAGAGGGGGGGGTGAATCAGTATATTAACAAATTTTTACCCTCTCAACTTTTATCAACTTTAAACTCTAACACATTATCAACTATGCAAGAATATAACAATATGAACAAGTTGACACCAAGATTTTACATGGAAACCCTTACGAGAGAAAACCACAGTACAAAATTATGTACTTTATAATAAAATAGGTTTACAATGATAGTAGGCACCAACCTACTAGAGGCACCAACGTCTTAATCAATTATGTAGGCACCAACCTACAAGGAGCACCAACTCCCTAACTTGATTTAGTAGGCACCAACCCACAAGGAGCACCAACTCCTCCTTGCAACGCACCAACCTTGACTGAAAATTCAAATGTAGAATAAGATCTTTCAATAGATCTGTTCTTTGCTTCAATCTATCCCTTCTTTGTGATGAATGCTATTCTTTTAAACTCACACAAGAGATATTTCTGCACTTCTATACTCAAACTCTACACTCATCTTCAAATCTGAAATGAGTCTCATACAAATAAGTTGATCAAACATTGCAACCCTTTTGTGAAAGATTGCATCATTCAAAATCTGCTCTTGCACCGCTTCATGAAGTTGCATCATAAACAAATCGCACCTGTTCATTAAAAATCTGAACTTGCATTCATTAAGAAATCGTACCATTTGAACTTGTATTGCACCACTTCATAAAGAAGTCATACAACTTGTCTAAGTGACTTTAGTTTTATTAATCTGAAGTTGCATTATCAACATGGATCGCCTCACTTCATAAGTCATACCTCTTGAAGACTAATTTGAATTTGTATAGAAATAAATCGTGCCATATCATGTTTACTTTTTAATAAATCTGTTTGAAATAAATCGTTCTTTTTCAAGAACTAAATCATATTACTTCAGTAATAAAGTCGCATCTCCTTTTTAGAATAATCGTATCACTTCAGTATTTTAAATCACACCAATCTGTTTGCTTAATCGCATCTCTTCACTTAACTGATCTGATTTCAAACATAATTCTGATGTTTGCACTGTTAAGAAGAATCGTATTGCTCCAGAAAATGAGTTGCACCATTTCACTTAATCACATTTGATTTGTTTTAAATTTTTAATAAACTGAAATAAATTGCACCACTTCAATATTCAAATCGTGCTTTTTCAAATGTTAATAACAGTTTGTTAACATTGATTAGAGCATCAAATTTTGTTTCAGTTTTAGTAATGATTTATCTTTAGATTAAATCAATCTCTTTCAAGGATGTCATGATTTTAACTGCTTTGCACATGCAATGTACTTCAGTTATGTGATCTCATTACTTTCCTTCACATCAATGACAAATTTCCAACACTGAGTACCCATACACGCAAATGTAGGTAAAAGTAGGGAACTGGATAAACCAATCCACCCAATCTACCATCACCAATTTGGCTTCTATTGAAATACGCACATGTAGCTCATGATCAAGATTCCTCACTGTGTACATTAGGAATGATTCATGCACCCACTTGAAGTGTCGCTCCGCTTGTGTGAATTCAAGCTGCGAATAATACTAATGAACCTTTTGTACACTTAGAATTCCCATAGTATTCAACCCTCTAAACTGGCCTTGGAAGGCAATCAGATACACGAGGTATGAACACATGCGAAACTCATGAGCAACCAAGAAACCGGTCATCTGTTTGTGGAGAACATCGCTGATCAAAGAAGCCCAGTCAAAATGTTCCTTATTATTGACAAGTTGAGATATGATGTAATACATCCAAGGCTGAAACTTGTTGGCATCTGACTGACCGGTGACATGGTTGAGTAGGATGATCATTACCGCATATTCATCTTTGAACTCTCCACGACCCACATTCTTTGGTAAATTAGTTCTTTTTTGTTTGAGCCATCTCTCTGCCATTCTTCTCTGACATTTTTCCTTTTCAGAATTGAACGCGTTTTCACACTTCTCCATAGATATGACCAAATTACTTATATTCAAAGGAATACCGAAGCACTTCTCAATGTCTTTGGGCTTGAGACTGCATATCATTCACCCATCCACTGGTTGAATTTCTCATGTAGTAGGGTTGTAATGCCTTACACAAGCAATTACGAACTCTATACACTGTGCTGAGATGGGAAATGAAGCTGCTTCAAGTAACCCAGATTGCTCAAGGTTCTGAAGTGTGATTTGATCTATTTCTGAAGCGTTCAAGTTAACCTCTGAATCCACTTAATGCAAGTTTGTATCAGTTGTTCTAATGAAATCATGAATCAAGACCGATTTGGTCTTGAATTCAATCTGAGTGAACTGCATACTGAAAAACCAGACTGTTGATTGTAAACACGGATATGTTCTGACAACTTTTCCTGTGAGACTAAAAAAACTTCTGATGAGGCTAAAAATAGCTTGTCGAGGGGCAATTTTAACGAAAAATTATGAGACATGGGTTTTGTAGAGAAAATATTTCTAAGCAAACCCACAACATCAAAATTTTGAAAAACTGACTTTTTCTTAGGCATGCAAGAGCTTTTCAGGTATAGAAGCTCCAGGGGCACCAAGGGCAACTTTTCCCAAAAAAATTTGACACATGGGTTTTACTGGCGCATGCGAGCTAATCAAACCCAGATTCTCCATTTTTTGTAATGACTTTTTCCAGAAACCCTTAAAATAGGGGGAAGCGGGGCAATTTTGCTAGAAAAATCTAGCACCAAAACTGTATTGAACAAACCCAGATGACCAAAATTGTGAAATACTATCGTTTACTTGGACATGCAAGAGAAAACCTAAGACAAGGATAGAAGAAATGTGAGGGGGAGACGATAGAAATTATATTCTGCCTCTATCAATCTTCAAGAAAATCACCTCCTTCTACCCAATCTGATGAAGCCTGCCAAGCATGTGCTAAAAATATGAAGCACACAAGAATATCCCTTTGTGCCACCTGAACGAAGAACTTCAAAGAACACTGAAAATGGCCTTCGTTTGATCCTTCAAAGGCCGTTGGAAAGAAAATAGCTGATTTTAGCTTCAACCTACAAGAAATAATGAAGTTGTGATGCCTACACTTGAATAAATAAGCATTTAGGAGGTGGCAATGCCAGTTAGGTAGGTGCACCAACCCTAATTGAGTTAATCCTTGTGCATGCGTCGCGAATTGAAGTGTTCCTCTTAATTTAGGATGCCATATGCAAGAAGATGCATGCAAAAATCACAATTGAAAGTTAAATGGTCAAACTTTGACTTTTGGCACCTAAGCTTGAGAGAGTTAGAAAATTTTTAAAGATTTTCAACTTTGGTTGTGACAAATTACCTCTGTTTGACCCTAAACTCTGGATGCTCAATTAATCTTGAAGCTTAGCTGATAGATTCATCGCAAAGATGGATCAAATCTGACAAGACGTTGTTGGGAGCTACAAGTGCTAAAAATTGAATCTGATGCCTTGAAATTCAAGGGACCTTTTCCCAAAAGGGTGCTTTTTTCACCAGACTTAGCCATTTTTTTAATGCCTTTTCAGCCTTGTCAATTTGACCCTTTGTGCTTCAATTTGCAGTTGTTGGTGACTGACGACTCCCGCGAACACACCGAGATATGGAAGGGAGAACCAGTTCAATTCCAGAAAGAATGATTGGTTTTGCAATGTCTGAAAGTTGGTGTTTATGATGCTCAAATTTGTCATGTCCCCGAAATTGTGATGCTAAATATGAGATATTGAAATACAAATAACAAAATCGAATAGATATCAAAATACAAATATAAGTAATTACCATTTAAAACATCATTATTATAATTATAATTATCAAGATAATATTATAATTATAAATACAAATAATTACCGTTTAAATATTAACACCAAATGTATAAAAATACGAATAAAAAAACAACATGAATAAATACAAAGTTATTATGATTATGATTATCAAGATACTATTATAAATATAGATTAAAGGTATTCATAATTATCATTCATAATACTAAGATCATTGATAATATCATAATATTAATTTAAAATCGTATCATTGTTAATATTATAATATTTAATTGAATTCATATCATGTGTATCATTATATTTAATTAAAATCATATTATTAATAATATGATAATATTATTTTATAAGTTATCAGCACAAACATTAGGTGAAAACCATTTCTAAATATTACTAATTATGCTATTAAAACAATAAAAACCCAAACCACTCCTACCCAAGCCAGCAATCACTAAAGTTAAAGGCAGTAATTATTAATGAAACATTGCAATCACAAAATATCAGTCAACCTTCTTAACCACAGCAAACAGACTTAAGGAAAAGCAGCGATCAAAATTAATCATGGATCGGTTTCAACAAAGAGAAAGTCACGACCTTCCAAAAGACACAATCCTCCATGTCAATCGAGTCTCTTCTCCAAAATGGGGGAGATATAAAAGGAGAACATGTGAGGAGAGGAGGGACATCGAATGGAAGGTGAATTGATTAAGAAATCTGGATATAGCTGTGAGTATGAGAGCAAAACTATGAAGGAAAGAAATGTAATATGATCTGAAAAGCAGATTGAGAATATAAGAATCAGCGACTATAAGAGGTCCATTAGAATTGAAATATTATTAACAGAAATATATTGGGAAGTCTAAATATAATTATATGTGTGTGTGTGTGTATGGATATGTATATGTATATGTTATTATATACATATATATGTATATACATTCATGCAAGGGTAATTATTGTAAATCAAGTAGGAATAATAATGTACATATACATCTTTACATAGAATATATACATACTTCTAATATGCATATCTGTAATCAGTCATTTGCCTTGTATTATTATGTCCATGTTCCACCATGATAGGGAAGTGGGATCACAAGAGGGGGAATCTGTGTAACGGAGCCACCTAGATACACCACCCGGGGGTAGGACATGATGAGCCTACGAGGGCCAAGGGGGTTTCTGCCTGATTAATCAGAGTACTGCCTTTGGGTCTAGGTTGGTCTCCACTAGATACGCCACCCGAGGGTGGGACATGATGAGCCCACAAGGGCCAAGGGGGTTTCTGCATGATTAATCAGGGTACTGCCTTTGGGTCTAGTTCAAGCATGAGATCCACCATTGTAATCTTACCTTCCTACCATGATGTAACATGAAGGGAGGATCAATTATGGTAAATGTTGGTTATGATGTTTAATATAGATTTACTCATACTTAATTCTAATGTGGAGTATTAATTGTTAGGCTATTTTAGAGATGGATTCCTAACTTACTCATAGGGACTAAACTAATTCAAAGTATCCTCTAGGGCCCCTTTGCTTGGGAAATTGATAATTTGGGAAAGATTTAGGGTTATCCCAAAAAGGGACATTACAAAATTCAAGGGTGCCCCTGCAGTTTGAGATGTATTTTGCAACTTGTAACTTCCAACGAAACACTCCAATTTGTTCCTCGATGTCGGGAGCTAGACTACTCCGATGTTCATGCTGATGATCTCATCGCGGAGTTTGAACAACTCTGAAGAGATGATCCTGGGAATCACAAAGCTAGAAGACTGCATTTGAGGCCACAGAAAGTTGGGCGCCTTTTCCAAAGAGGGTGCATTTTCTTTGACATAGTCAAATTTTCACGTTTTTCAACTTGCCTTCGTCTCCGACGTTTTACGCTTGCTCTTCACTCACGAGTGTTTGACAGGTCCCGAGAGCTGGCTATTGGATTCATTACATAGCTAGAAAAATTCTGAACAGATCTCTTGAAGAAGACAGTTGCCAAAAATCTCATTTGGTTGATCAAAAGTCTAGACACCCCTGGCCTGCAAAGGTACATTTGAACATTTTGACTCTCATTTCATCCTCTGTTTTACATGCTCACTTGACCAACTGCTGCTGCCGTTTGATATGTCGCGTGGACTGACGAACAAATTCATTGTGAAGTTGGACTGAAGCTGAAGAGATCACCTAAAGATAGCAAACTCAAAAAATGACATTTGATAGGCTTTATTCAAGGGCGCCCCTGGGCTACAGGGGCGCAATTTATGTAACTTGACTGTTGTCTTTGACGTTTGTTATCTCCTGCGTCTTCTTCCTTCGCCTTCGTTTGCTAATGTTTGACAAATCTGATGGATTCACTTGATGGTTCATTGGAAAGCCAGAAGAAATCAGAAGAAGATGACTTTTACCTCTTTTGTGCTTCGCGAACACCGTGTCGCTTGCTAAGTTCACTGCATTGAAGCATTACCGCTGTTGACGCAAGTATGTGACTACATTTCACCATTTTTACGTGTACAGACACTGCAAAGTTGACTTGGACGTTGATTGCACAAGCATCTCCCATGTAGCAAGGCATAGTATTTCCAGACTTAGAATATTTTTTTACATTTTTCACCATTTGAAAATCCCCTCCATCACGAAGCATCTTTTTCAGCATCTTTTGCCATATAATCTTCTGTGATGAGTTTGAGGTTTAGATTTTGCCACTTGGTACTGGCCAACTGCAATTGATGACCTCAAAGGTCCTAACTTTTCTCCTGAAAAAGTGAAAACAACCCACCAAAGCTAAACTGACTTTTTCTTGATTCTAACTTCACTAATGTTTTTCTTGATTCTAACTTCACTAATGTGATCATAGCATGAAATAAGCCAATCAAAATTATTTTTAGTCAATTCTAGAAAGATCCTATTTTTTAGGGTTTTTACTAAAAATAGGGCCCAAAAACCCTAATTTTCAAATTTTGCCAATATCTTCTAGACAATAAACCCACAAAAAGCCCATGCTTGGTTTGACATAAAACTGACTTTTGACGACAATTTTACAAGATTTAGACCATTTTACTCAAAATGCCTTAATGAAGCAAAAAAATTGTTTTGGGTACAACACAGTCACAAGTTGAAACACACAAAGACCAAATCCTCACCTTTTCTACATCCAATACGTTGCACTTAACTAAGTGGATAAAAGAGTATGTACTTCATTTTTTCTCAATTAAAGGAATGCTGGCAACTTGTTCAATTTGCATACCAAATTTACAATTATAATGCATTATTGTATAGCAAAAAAATAAAAAATGAGGAAGTTAAAAAATTAAATGATGCATACTAGGGATACAACTTTTATTGCAAGAAGCTTTAGGTAAATTGAGCCTTAGCCATGTAGGTACCACCAATCATGAGTGTTTTTCATGTGCATGTCTCAAAAAGTGTCAACATCATGATTCTTTGAAGATATGAATGGGCCAAACTCACTCAAGCCAACATTTTGTATATTTACCTTTGGGAATATTGTTCTAAATCATAGTCCCGGGACTCGCCCGGACGCGGCAAGTCGCGCTCCGCTCGACCCTGGCCACGTCCTAGGTGCGCAGACGCGGATGCGGCTACATCCAAGCCGGACGCGCCAGACGAGCCGGACATGCAGCGTCCAAGCGAGTCCCGACCCCTGGACGCGGTCGGCGCAGCAAAGGTCAAGTTTTTTAATTTTTTTTTTTTGGCCCTAAAAGCAACCTCAGGAAAATAGGAGGAAAGAGAGAGTTGTGAAGAAAAATAGGAGGAGAAAAGAGGGCAACCAGCAAGTTGTTGAAGACAAATCTAGGGTCATATATCATTTGGGGAGCTTCATACCAGCAAGGAGGTGCATTGAGAGCTCATTACCAATGATTGGGAGGAGTTTGCATTGCATTGCAAACCAAATCTAAGAGGTAAGTTTGATTTTAATTGATTTTTTTGTGTTTTTTTAACAAATAATTCATTGTAATTTGTAAAATCATTGTTTTTTTGAGTTTGCATATATTTTTTACAAACCCTACTTGCAACTTAAATAATTTTAGAAACCCTACTTTTGCAGCCACATTCATTTGCAAATCAAACCATATTATTATTTTCACAATGTCTCAAACCCCAGCCAGAAAAGACCCTGCTTGGAAACACGCTGAAATCTTTCCTGGAATGAAAAGAGGAGACGCCAAATGTTTCTATTGCAAAACAATATATCATGGAGGCATAAATAGATTAAAATACCATCTTGCACACATACCCGCCCATGATGCAGTGGGTTGCCCTAGAGCACCTCCTGAGGTTGTTCGTGAAGTGCAGGTGCAAATAGAAACTTTTGAAATGCAAAAAGAAATGAAAAAGAAACAGAAGCAAGAGTTGGTGAGTGTTGGATTTGGACAGGGACTTGATGTTGTTGGAGATGCTTCTTCCATGCCTCCATACTGTCCTAGTGCTAGTGCTTGTGCTAGTGCTTTTGTTTCTACATCAGCTATGCCTATGCATACTCCTAGTGCTGGTGGCGCTGCTACTGCTAGTGGTAGTGGCAGTATTAGCATTGGCCCTAGAGTTCGTAAATCTAGGGTGGACTCATATTTTGTACCACGCACTACTCCCAGTTCCCAACCATCGCTTGAGAGCATGGGTTGGAACAAGGACGCACATGATGCAGCAAAAAAGTCAATTGCAGACTTTTGGTACTACTGCACCATTCCCTTCCATGTAGCCAGGTAATTCTTTTTCGTTTAATTGTTTTAAAATTTATATTTAAATTTTAGAATCTAGATGTATCTCATTATCGAATTCAAATTTAAAGTTAAAAACTTAAAACTTTTTCATTTTACAATACTTATGTAACTTATTAATTTATTTATGACATGTTATAGGTCACCTTTCTGGCAAAACATGGTTGATGCCATAACCATATGTGGGGCGGGGTTCAAAGCCCCTAGTGAAGATGAATTAAAGGGCCCACTTTTGACTCAAAAGGTGGCAGATGTGAAAGCACAATTAGAGGAGCAGCGCAAGCAATGGAGGATGATTGGTTGCACCATCATGACTGATGGTTGGACCGATAGGAGAAATAGGACCTTAATTTCCTAGTTTCCTCCAGGAGGTGTACTTCCCTCAATGCATTGAAATTTGAATTTGATTTAGTGATTAATAATTTAATATGGCTGATTTATGTTTTTTAATTTATTGAATAATTGGTTTTGCTTATTTTTTCAGGTGACACCGTCTTCATGAAGTCCATTGATGCTTCCCAATTCAAAAATGCCACATACCTGTGTGAGGCTATAGAGGAGGTGATAGCTGATGTGGGGAAGAGAATGTAGTGCAAGTGGTGAGAGATAATGCAGCAAATTATGTTGCTGCTGGTAGATTATTGATGGAGAGGCACCCTACTATATTTTGGACTCCATGTGCCGCCCATTGCATTGACCTCATGTTGGAGGATCTTGGCAAGCTCCCATGGATCAAAACATGTGTGGAAGTAGCAAAAAACATATGCAAATTTGTATACAACCACACATGGATGCTTAACCTTATGAGGCAATACACAGGGTTGAGAGAGTTGTCTCGTCTTGGCATCACCAGGTTTGCAACAAATTTTATCACCATGCAATCCTTGATTCGGTCAAGGGCAGCCTTAAGGCGCATGTTTACTAGTGAGGAGTGGTCTTCCTTATCCTTTTCTACAAGCACTGCAGGGATTGCTGTGGCTGATTGCATTTTTGATGAGCAAGGGTTTTGGACACCAATGGACGAAATTGTGAAGGTAAAATTTAATTATTTATTATGCTTAAATTTTTAATCATATCTTACTTTTATTTGTTTATTTTCGTTCACACTTATTTGTGAAACATGTTTGCACTTTGCAGTTTCTTGAGCCCTTGCTAGTGCTCCTACGAGTTGCAGATGGGGAGAAGCCCCCAATGGGCTACCTATATGAGGGCATGGATAGGGCCAAACAGGCCATTAGATCAGTCTATGGTGGAGTTGAGGAGAAGTATCGTCCCATTTGGGATATCATTGATAAGAGATGGAAAAACCAACTTCATAGGCCCATCCATGCAGCCGCATGTTTCCTAAATCCGGCCTTCCACTTCCGCCGTGATCTTCGTGCAGATAGAGAAATTCTTAGTGGGCTCTACACGACGATAGAGCGGATGTTGCCCACTGTTACTACACAGGTGGTGCAGGAGATAGATGCCTTCACTAAGGCACAAGGAGACTTCTTTGCACGTCAAATGTGCAAAGATAATAGGACAACATTACTGCCAGGTAAAAATATATTTAAGGGCATAATTTTCATCTTTTTATATTATAATTTATTGTTAAATGTTGAACTTGAACTTGAAACTTGAAATGAGATTGATTTTGTTTCTTTTTCTCATCTCAGATAGGTGGTGGCATATGTTTGGTTCTGATACACCGATCTTGCAAAATATTGCCATTCGTATATTGAGCCAGCCATGCAGTTCATCTGGTTGTGAGCGCAATTGGAGTATGTTTGAGCACATACACTCCAAGAAGCGCAATAGATTGACATGGAGAGGATGAATGACTTGGTATATGTTCATTACAACCTTCGGTCAGATACAGGAAGCTTTTTGACCACGACAAAACCCCGATCAGTCTAGAGGAGGTTGATCCACAGTCTGAGTGCATCACTGAGGCTACAGATGCAGTCTTTAGTGACGAGGACCTTGATTGGGTGGACCAGGCAAAGAGAGCCGAGGTTGTAGCCATGGCGAGGAGGAGGCTAGAGCACGAGGGAGACATAGCTGTTGTCGGTGAGTGGCATGGAGAGTCAAACACAGGCAGAGACTATGGCTGCACTGCAACATCATCCAGGACCCTTAGACGCCTTCGTAGGAAGGATGGCTCCACTATGCCATAGGGCATAGAGTCATTGACTTATAGCTATTGTTTTACTTTTGATATTTCATATTTGTATGGAACATTTGATGTCATGGATTTCATATTCCATGAGTTTTGTATACATTTGACTAATTTTATATATCTAAGTATGCTATTTCCTTCAGCAGCGCAACTATAATTTGTGTACTTTATACTTATGTAATCGTTGTATACTTGTGCATGTGTTCAAATTTGATTTTATTTGTGTTGTATTCAATAAAGGGTGCTTGAAACAAGTTTTAAATCTTTAAAAATCTCTAAATTTCTAGGGTTTTTTCAACTTTTTTTCATATTGCCGCGTCTGCGCCGCATCCGAGTCGCAAGTCACCGAGTCACCCTCGCCGAGTCCGAGTCTCATTACTATGTTCTAAATATAGTATTGCACCAAATAGCAACCTCTCCATCTCTATATGGTGTCGCCCTCCTTGGCAAGGAAAGTATCTCTTTGCTATAATACATTGGGGACAAAACAAATGCTAGGAGATGCAAGGGCGTGATCATCTTGTTCCAATAGTCATCAATGATCTTTTGCAATCTTTTAAAAAAATCTTTTGTAGGTTCATGCTTCTTGGCTTCTATTATGGTCCTTATTTTTCAACCATGGAGTCCATGTCATCATAAATTTTAGCCAAACATGATCCATATGTATCAACATACCTAATCTTACTTATGATGGGATCAATGAAACACAAAACATATTCCACACGAGCACACCACTCACCATCTAGGATCAACACTTGACTTTTTGGACTCTCTTTGTACGTAATTGCCTCAATACACTCCAAACAATCAATGATCATAGCGCTCAATGCCTCTTTCACCTTCACCATTCATTCCAAGATGGTAGTGTGTGATGCAAATCGAGTCTCAGAAACCTAACGTGGTGTGAAAAACAAAACAAATTAAAAAAATTAAAATGTAGATGACATATCAAAAATTTATTAAAAAATAGAATTACCTTCAGCAACTCCAACTTGGAGAAGGTCCTAAAGATGGCATGTGACATGATAATTTTTCACAAGCATTTGAATCTCTTAGGATTCCATGTAGATTTTGTTGACACACTCATTCCTTATGCCAATCTTTTGCAATATCAATTTGAGAGAATGGACAGCACATGGTGTCCCAAAAATATTCTTATATGCACCCTCCACTATCAAATTAGCTTCCCTATAATTTTTAGCATTATCAATTATGACTTACACAACGTTTTCAAGGCCCACCATCTCAATGGTTTGTATTAAGATATTGGCAATGAAGGTTGCATCCTTCACTTGACCCTCACAATCAACTGTCTTCAAAAACATTTCCCTTTTAAGGGACACTACAATGATATTAATCAGTGACTCGCTTCTGCAATCCTTACATCATTCAAAAATGATGGACACTCCCTTTTGAGGCTATATATCCTTGATTGCTCTCAATTATGCCTCTATGGAAGCTTTTCCCTTGGCCAATAAGGTGTTGCACACCTTTTCATACCAAGGACTAATGTAATCAACAGGTGCATTGGCAATTGTTGTCACCATATCCCAATACTATGGTGATGTAACAAGGTTGAAAGGAAGCCCATTGCTATAAATGCAACAAGAAATGCTCTCGTTTGCAACCTCCTTTACCTCATTCTTGAAGGATTTTTCCAATGGGCCTCTTTTACAAGAAAGAAAAAGGATATTCTCTTCTTGGGAAGATGATGGTGGAGAAAATGATGCAGGCCAGCTAGTTGTGTTAAGCCACTAAAGGGTTTCTACAATTGTTTCTTAGAAAGATGTACTCTTTTCTTTGATTTGTTATAAACTCTTATTCCTAAGCAAGTTATAGCACATAGGTGAGCTTTCACTTGACTATATGGGCTCTTCTACTCATCCTCAAATTGGCTACAACGCCAATGATAACCCCCACCACAAGAAGTTGCTTGATCATAGTTGTATGTTACCAAAGAGGTGACATTGTATTAAATTTAAATGATCTCTCTACATGTGGGTCAACTATACTATAGCTACTAGCCATCTCGTATGAATAGCAAAACAAAACAAGAAAAACACTACAAATTAAAACCTTACAATGCATTAACGTAAAAATTCTTCAAAACTTGAAAACATTACAAGATTCATTCACCTTTGATAGAATAAATTTCTCCATGTGGCTCTTTCTCTCCCATTGCTTGCACCTTTGTAGAAAAATGCAACAACCTTTGAAAATCAACAATGGCAACTTGCAAGGAAAACATATGTTTTACTCCCATCTCTTTGTGAAATGAGACAAAAGAAGTGAGCAACCCTCACTTTAGGGAAAAATTAGGCCAAATTGGCACTTTTTTCTTTTAAATAATTTGTTCTTTTTTATTGAGGTGGCTAGTGGGTCCTCTTGGGCTTGCCCAAGTCCAACCCAGGTTCACCAAAGGTTTGTTGTAGGCACCCCAAGTACCTTGTGGGTCCTTTTTGCTCGGAACCAAACCTATTTAAGTATGGGAGGCTTACGAAGAATCCTACACAATACACGAAAACCCTTGGATTCTAGAGAACTGAAGACAAAACCACTTTGGTTACATAGAGATTAGAGGACAAAAACCCTTTGATTTCCTAAGAGCAATTTCACAAAAACATTGTATTTGTACTTCAAAGCTTTGTTTGGATTTCAACATGTATTAAGGTATTGCCAACACATTTTTGTATTTTTGAAGCTATAGCATATTGTGGAAGCATATATTTGGTAGCCACTAAAGCAACAATAACACAAGAATTTACGTTGAAACCCCTGCGAGAAATGTTGATGTTGGCAGCGTCGATCATCACTTCCAGCCACATCTTGAAGCAATAAATTTAATATAGCCTTATCAGCTATTCAATTTATTGGAGCCGATATTAATGTGAAGAGGTGCTTCACTTGAGAACAACATATAATATTTAATTATTGATAAATAATTACTTGAGGCCGACTTTATTTATTCGCCACCTTATGGAGTCATAATGTTTCATATTAGAAGGCCGACATGATGTATTGAAAGGTTGTGATCCCTCTCTCTCTCATGTATATATTACTCATTATTCATTTGGAGATTCATTCATTCACATACATTCATCTATCATAGTGCAATTTCATAAAAGTGTGAATTCCTTCAAGAGCAGATTGAAGTCTTCAAGGAGGCCAAATTATAGTCATCTAGAAGAGCGATATTATCATCAAGATATTGCATTGAGTTGGTGTTGTTGTTTGGCCTTATAATCGGCCTCATTGTAAAGATCATTGTTGATTCATATTCAATATATAAGTGATATATTGTTGCTGGGTTTTTCTCCCTCAAGTGGAGGGTTTTCCCAGGGTATATGTTGTGTCTATTTGTTTGAATTTGAATTAAAATCTGCTTATTAATATCTGATCCTAAAACTAACAAGAAAAACCATGGCACAATAATGCACTATATAAGAATCACTGATTACAAATTCCATAGGCTCCAACCTACAGGAGACACCAATCCCCTAGACTGAGCACCAACTTAGCAAGAGACACCAATCTCCTTATGCAAGGCACCAACCTTGACTAACTCGAGGCACCAACCTCTATAATAAATTGTTAATAATTTTTGATGAATATGAACTCCTGCAAATCTGATCTGCACTCCTTTCTCTATCCTTCTCCAAAATCTCACTTTGTGATATATGATGTGTCTTCAATGAACACACACTTTACTCTACTTCCTTGCTTTATCACAAATCTGAAAGTACAATTTATGTCTTCCCAAAACGTCAAATGACATGTCTCTTAATTAAAAGAGATGCCTTTATTCAAAACATCACAACCTTCTAACTAATCACTGCCCTTTGTAACAAGCATAAAACATCTTTTAAATAAATTGCTGCCCTTTTATGATTGAAAATCAGATCGCACCTTTTTTTAAATAAATACCTTGGCAATACTAATCGCTGTTCTTTATTTTGTGAATCACACCCATTCACAAGTGTTTGTTGTCATATACTAATCCAATCACTTTCAATAATATGATCGCTGTTTTTGTGAACTCCTTTTTAACCATCAATCGGTCTCTTATATCATCAATCAGATTGCTATGCTTCCAATATATAATCTTTGTTCTTCATGATGAATCAATGAGCTGTTCATAAAGAAGAATATTTATACTGTCTTCGAGTGCCAAAGAGATGTAAGTCAGCCAACAATCAAAGGAGAATTCTTATCAATATCGGAGTTTTAAATCTTTAATTTAAAACTCAAAGAACATCATTATGTAATGGTTATAGCAATCACAACGATAACTTAGCATTCTTTGGGTAACCATTAGATCATTGGGAAAGTGACTCCTTTGACATAAATGACAATAATTCTAACATAGATAGTTCCATTCCACAACCCTCCAGACCTATGTTTTTACAAGGAGAAGAAGACCAGAGAATAACACTTCTTTCATGAAGGAGCTTGATAGATTGTTCGGAGAATATTAGGGGATGACTAAAGATTTCAAGCTGGCCATACACTTCAATAGCTGCTAGGACTTGCAAAGAAAAAATGTTCAACATAGAAGAGGTCAAGGAAGTAACTAGAATAATAGTAGGAAAGAACTAAAGAATAAGGTGAATAAACTAACTATTACAACTTTTGATGGTGCCAACAAGATATCTACTTGGGCTTGGTTGCGAAAACTACGAACTTACTTCACACTCAGCACTTGGAAGGAATTTCTTATGATTGGTGACATTGTGGTTTAATCACACAAGGGTATATGACCCTTAACAAACTTTTGAAAATTTCAGCCAAAGGTTGCTAGATAGATTTGAGCAAAAGGATGAAGAACAATATTTCAGAGAACTTGCCAAAATCAAGCTATAGACTTTGGTACATGCATATGTAGAGGATTTCCAAAGAGGTGCAACTTTGGTACCCAACATATCAGAAAAGAGTAACTTTCTTCATTGTTAGGGATCTATATGAGCCTCTCAAAAGTCTAGTTAAGTCATCACTGTAGGAGGCTATCAACTGAACATTGATATTTGAGCCATCTATGCTAAGTAACAAATTTTCACCACAAACAAAACCACCCACTACTTAATTTTTGATAGGGGACTTTCAAAAAGGACTCAACTCACACCCTCAAAAAGCTACATTGCAGCCATTTACAGCAATGAAGTTAAATCACGTCACCAAAAATGAGCTTAGAAGGAACAAGTTGTGCTTCTCTTGAAAAGAGCCATGGGGACCTAGTCATAGATTCCTTTGCAAGGGCCAAGTTCATTATATTAAAGTAGTGTTTGATAAAGATGGTGAGCCTGAAGAACAAGAGTTGCCACAGATGCAAAAGAACACATCACCAAGCATGAATTTGAGAAATTGGTGATTGATAGCAACAACACACTTGTAGCTATTTCAGGAATGCTACAACATCACTCATTTAAGTTTCATGGAGAGCTAGCAAGACAACGAATTAGTAGCTGAATGGTAGTGGAGTTACTCATGATTTCATGATGAAAGTTAGGTGGTAAAGAAGGGACTAAAGGCTGAAGACTTCACCAGATCCATTGTCGCTATTGCTGATGGATTCACCATTCAATATAATAAGGTAATTCGACAACTCAAATTATTTTTTGGTGATTACAAGGTGTATGATGATTTCTATGTGGCTGGGCTAGGATGTAATGAACAAGTCTGAATTTTCCCTTGAAATTTTTTAGAATGTTTAACAAAATGCAACTCGATTGCTTATGCCACTTGATGTGAATCTTTCATAGAGAAGTAATTTGAATGGTGTTCAACATTTCAAAACATTGGGAGCTAATACAAGACTCATATTGCACATTTTAATTGTATGCTTGCATTGATTTAAATTTTTTCAACAGCAGTACTAACAAAACATATAACTGGAAAGAGAGGTTATAATTGACAAGGGGATTAATTACTGACCTTTCATAACAACAGCTAGTTTTTGTTCCTTTCCTTATGGTAATTATGAACTACTAAACCCAAATCTTCTGCTAGGCATCCAGTATGAGGCTACTTTCAATGCCACGACCTAATGAATACCCCTTTTAACAACACCACATTAAGATAATGACTAGAAGTGAACAGCAGATTGAAGATACTCAAACCTTCTTCGCAGGTGGTCACAAACTTCTTCAGGAAGGTCTCATGCCTCTCAAAATGCCAGGTTGAGTGGTATTATAGCTTTGAAAATGAGCTACGGTGTTGAACAAAGATGTCAGAGTTTATGTGCATCCAGGGCCGACCAGCAAGGTTATAATAGGCATAACACTAAAAATGACTTCCAAGCATTCATGGCTCAGCTCAAATGACCTCCAAAACCCGTCACAATATTCTCACACAATTTTCATACAAGTTGCGACCTTCAGATGCTTCCAAAATGGATTCCAACACAACAAATTGGGCCCTTTTATCCTTTCGCGTCCCTACATCACCTACACAACATCTTCTTTAGACAAAACGTCTACATCTCCCTTCATGCAGTTTGATAAAATTAGTGATATGGCAGCCACATATGTCCAGTCCAGAATTTCCCTCACATGCCTATTTGTCTCCTTCACAATTTTATCTAGAATCAACTTGTAAAAATCTTTGATTTGATATACACCTAAATTTTCAAAAAAAAAAATGAATCTTTAATTACAATTTTAAAAATTACCGATTTTCCACACACTGTTGAACTCTTAACTGAATCCACTTGGACTAGCTAGAAAGCAGCTTTCGAGAAGCCCAAAAAGGTAACTAGTTCAGGTCTTGTACTTGCTATTCCAAATTTCTCACAACCATTTGTGTAATAACCCCTTTCCAGACTAACCCAAATTTTCCCTCTTCGAACACTTATTTCTGCATATGTGTAAACCTTTGTGTTGTTTTTATATTCCAGATTGTGCAGGTTTGTGGCTTAATTGAGTTTGAATGTTTTGATAGTGGAGATAATATTCATGCATAAAGTAAAGAGGTTCATGATAGAAATAATAAAGATAATCTCCAAACGATTTCTATATCTAACACCAAATTCCTTCAAATATTAACACATTTAGAACAAGGGAGAAATACAATCCTGACCTCATATATGCACAGCAATGATAGTTGAACATATATTTGGATTAATATTCATAGTTGTCTAGGAATCATTATACAATGCAGTCCTTATGCTTAGCATTGTAAGGCGCTAGCATAAACGATTAACAAGATAATCTCTTTCTCATTATAATTGCTGCCGATGTTGAAGGGTGCAGTTTAGTGCACTGCCTGTATCCTCTTATGTGTCAAGACCTCTGTATTGACCCCTTTGACCTTTGCTTAGTCCATCTCCTTCCACACTGTTGAGCTACTAGGTATCGGCTTTTCTAGGCCCGCGACTTCCCAAGTTTGTATTTGAAACTATCACCATTGTATTCCCAATGAGTGGCAACGAGGGAAAAGTGGTTGGTGGTTTCTATTAAACCAATATGAATTTTGCATCTTCTCGTGTGGGCTCATTCAAACATGACCACCCGAGTCAACTCCAAGGTGAGTCACCGCCGATTAATGAAATATAGCACCAACATAATACTTGAACACCATTTGAAACCTTCTGTGATGAATATCCAAACCGTATGACTCTCCAAGGGAATAGAAATGGTATGGCTAAATAAGAAACAAGAATTTTAATATTTTATGCAAATATCCCCTAGAATGCATAAAACTAGGCAATACTAAAATTTGTCTCTGCAAGAAACTTTTCACAAATTTCGTTATTTCCGCATGCAGAATCACTGTGAGAAATTTGAGTAATCTCTCCAACGAACTGGCAAGGGTAGAATCATTGCACCACCAAATCCAGTTACTCGTAAGGTTTTCATCCTAGGGTTTCGAGCTCCAAGAAGCCTTCCAACATTAACACAATAGGAAAAATATTCAAGCATGATCAAAATGAGCTTCCAAAAGCACTTTTGTATCTCTATCCAATGACCTTTCAAATTCCTACTTTTTAATATTTTAATTAAACCTCGGGATATAAAGTGACTTTTTAAACTTCATTAAATAACCCCCTTAAAGTCACTTTATAAACTTTATTGAATTAATTAAATAATATTACCCTTAAGATATTTTTGGTCAAATAAAATTAAATAATTAAATTAAAGATATTCCCTATTCCTCGATTTCAGCCTATGGGAATAAGATAGGCTAATCGATCACTCCTAATTACTCCTCAGAAGGGGACGTTACAATTTGTTGTAGAATGTGATGCTTCAAAAGAAGCGATTGGGGCAATACTCATGTAGAAGGGGCACCCCATAGCATTTTAGAGAAAGAAATTGAATGATTCAAAAGAGGTATTTCGAATATGACAAAGTGATGCTTGCCATCATGCATGCTTTGGCCAAGTTCAGACAATATTTAGTTTTTTGAAGATTTGTGGTGAGGATAAATCATAACAATTTGAAGTTCTTCCTTGGCTAGCATGACCTAAATGATAGGCAGAAAATATTTGTGAATAAGCTTCATGCTTATGATTTTGATATAGAGTACATGATGGGAAAAAAGTATATAGTTGTTGGTGCTCTATCTAGAATTCCTACTTTGTATTCCATTTCTATCATTTTTGCACATAAAAAGGTTTCCATTATGGCAAAATATGCTAAGAATATATTTTCTTCTAATATCTTCAATGAAAGTGTGAAGGATGACAAGTATTTAGTGGCAAATGGTCTCATTCTATATAAGGAAAGAATCTTCCTAGTGCTCAAGTCTAAAATGAAGAAGATTTTGAAAGCATTTCATGATGCATCTATTATTCTACGAGACTTATAGGAAAATAGGATGAAGGTTCTCCTAGAAGAGCTCTTAGGAAGATGTACTCAAACATATCAAGGAATGCACAACTTGCGAGCAATATAAAGTAGAGCACGTTTTTCTTGCAGGTTTGCTATAACCATTGGAAGAAATGGGAAAGCATATCCATGGATTTCATCACAATCCTCCCGAAGATAAATGGCAGGAATTGACTTTATGTTGTAATGGATAGATTAATGAAGTATGTACACTTCTTCACCATTCTCATAGAAGTGCCAAAGCACATTTGTTGGTTGATTTATTTTTCAAGGAAGTATTTAGGCTACATGGTTTGCCTAAGAATGTTGTTAGTGACAAGGATAATAGATTCCTCAGCTCGTTATAGCATGAGTTATTTCATTTTATCATTACCGAGCTCACTCTTAGTACCAATTGTCACCCACAAATAAATGGACAAAAAATACTGAGCAAATGGGTTAAAGGGTATTTAGGGAACTATGTCACAAACCAACAAGCACCACGAGTCAAATGGTTACACCTTAGAGAATACTACAACACTACCACCCTTCACATGTCCATAAATAGAAAATGCATCCCACCTTTGTATTTGATCAATAAAGATGCCCTTGCCTTCTATCTTAGAAATTGCAAGACCTAAGGTGAGTAAAATCAAACCAGAACTTATCTATTGAACATTGGTCTACAAGGACAATTTGATACATAATTGTATGGTAGACTCAAGTTCTAGCACCTCAGTAATGCCTAGAAAGGTTGCAGAAGCCCTTCGTCTAACCTATGAGCCTAGAAATAAGGGTGTTGTTCAATTAGCCAATACTATGGGAATGCTCAAAAAAACTCCTTTGTCTTTATACACATGCCCCAACGGTGAATTCCTCAAAGACATATCCATCAGAGAGGTACTTGCCGCATTTACCATTTGTTTGTCTATGGATTTCTAAAATAACCCAACCAATTTTTTCCAAGAATTTCACAAACAATCAACACTACGCCCAATGAATTAGCGTTAGCTCCAAAATTGAAATCCAAATTAAAAGATCTCAACGCCAAGAATGCACACTCAATCCCAAGGAAGGAGAGGTGTTGTCATATGGCGGAGAAAACTAAACAATAACTGAAATGAAATTACAATTGAATGGAGGTAGCCGGTGAACCAGCCATGAAAGTTTTCCACACTTCCACTAATACAATGGGGGGAAGAAATTGCAAAACAAACTAATCCATCCACTACGGCAGGCATCCACTTGGGAGTGGGGATTCACCACTTTTCAGTGGGTGAGAAAGAGAGATACAATTTGTTTATTCTCCACACTGGCGGTAAACCATCCAGGGGTTACAATGTTGTGAATTAAACACAAATAAATGCTAAAATAGGAAAAATTGGAACAGTACTACTATTACCAGCATTTACAATGATTTAATTATAATGAATATCATTAGAAATCTGCTCCAAAACAGCTGTAATAACTTTACTATATGTCTGATTACCATGATGAACTAAAAGGCCAAAAGAATATAGCATGAAAGGACCATACCAGGTCTGATAAGGAAAACCCAGCAAATTGAATGTTCAGACCAGCAAGAAACTTCACTAAATTGTTCAAATCTTCAACCAAAAACTTCCGCCTTCTTCAAATGGACTGCACATGAACATGAGCAGCATAGTTGCCCAAGAACTAAGTCTGAAATATGATGCCAACACACTCAAAAACAGACCAGCAACTGTGCAAACCCCAATAAGCTCATTTCTCTTTCAAAATTCCTATGAAGCACTCCAAAACTGAATTCTCAGTTTCCCATTGACAAGGCGACCTGCAACAAAGCATTAACAATATCCAAACAGCCTCCAAATAAAGGCACAAACTCCAAAGCTGAGTTATTGAGGAAGTATGGCCCAAGAAGGAAGGGCGATTCTTCTAAGAAAATACACACTTCAAGATAAAATGTGATAATTTGCAAGAGTTGTTGCCAAGAGTATAGAAATGATTTGGTTCAATACCGCAAGCCAAATAAAATCTCACAACCAGCTATTATTAAAAATCACTTACAGCCATGGATGAACCAGCAAACATGAAACTGATAAAAAACATCAAAACCTCCAACGATGAATCTCAATATGTACTTCTGAATGAAGCACACTCCAAATCAACCATCTAGGGAACCATGGTTTCAAGCCCAAAGAATGGTGGTCAAAAGCTAAGCTACCCCTTAGCCAGGTTCTAAAATTAATTCAACAACATTTTGATATATTCAACCAAAGATGAGAAATGAATGAGCAATGGCCTACTTTTATAGAATTGAAGGTGACTGTTGGCTCTTCAGCTTCCATCTTTTTTCCCTCCAAAAGGGACGCCCATTTCACTTTTGAAATATTTTAATTTTTAAAACATTATATTCACCTTTCTAGGCATCCAAGACTTGAGAAGAAATATTTACTTTAGAAATATTTAAATAATCTCTCAATGAGGCGTCCACCCTCAAAGGCCACCTTTTAAAACAACTTTAAGTCATTAATACTAGGCCAAGGGGGCCAATAAGAAATTATAATATTAATGACTTAGAATAAATCATTTTACCCAAAATGAGCCTCAAAATGTTGAAAGCCAAATATGCTCCAAATTGCACTGCTTGAAATGGAAATTGAGCTAATTGCTGATGCTACTGCTCAAGATGGCACTGCTAGAAATAGAATTTACTAAAAATAGTAAATTCTGAAAAGTTGCTCAACACACTTTGCATGTTATATCATTGTGAAGCTCTCTAAAAACCCGAAAAAACCCCACCAGACATGCATTCGAAACTCTAACATACAAGCCATCTGAAATGCATCAGAACCCCTATAAAATAGGAAACCCTAATTTTACCTCTGACGAGCCTACAAGCTTCCGGAAATAGGCTATTAGTCACTGAAGGGCGTATAGCTAAAATGGGGACATTACAATTTCATAGCCAAATTTGGAGGATACTTCTCCCTATACTATAGCCACATGTTCCTGACCAAGAGATATGGAACCACAACAAGAATCCCCTTTAAACCATTCAACATGCACAACGTTGAAAACAAGCCTATTGCCCATAGTGATCCTAATCAATCATTTGTGATTGAAGATGAGCCATTAACTTCAGCACCTAGAGATATGTTAATATCCCAAAGAGTTGGGCCCCAAACACAAAAGAGCTTACAAGCTTCAAGCCATTGCATATAGATTAAGGTATCCTATTTCAATGAAACTTTGATGGAGTGCTACTCAAATGAATAGAATAAAGCAAGGCCCTAATCATCAAGAGCAGTCAGGGGTCACTACTCTCCCTAAACCACTTCTATCAAGATCATGCAAGTATGCTACTATTGGCTGCAATTGTTTGTAGACACACATAGATGGATGTGTGACTACCAAAATTACCAATTTTATATTGGAAAGAAGAAAAATGCGCCTCATCCCCTCAAGCCCATATCTGTGGACCAACCATTTGCCATGTGGGGCCTTGATCTCATCAAAGCAATCAACCCTCCATCCAACAATGGCCATAAAGTCATCATCATAGCAACAAACTACTCCACAACATGGACTAAGCCCAAAGCACTAAATTCATCTTCTAAGCTTGAATGTAAAAAGAGGTGTTGGCATGGCTTGCCTTACTCTAGTGCTCATTTTTTGTTTCTTGTCTGATTTATTCAAACTATTTGTTGAAATGATCATAGAGAGGAATTTTTTCATCGTTTGGACATGATACTATTGAAAATCAAAGTTCTTCAAAATTGATAGATTCCTTATGTTAGAATTTTTTATTTTTTTTTAAAAGTGAGTTCGGCCGAAAAATTGTCCACAATGATAGCCAAAGCTCCAAATTCCCCAAGGTGGTTACCAATAATATCAAGTTTACTATTATGAAAGTGAATGGCATTGAGTCTATCCATGTGGACAAATCATAATTGCAACTTCTTCCATGCAAGGCCTACTTGAAGTGCTTTCTAGAATGTTATGATAGGTCTCAAAGGCTGCTTTAGAAGGTTGATGTCTTGGAAGTTGACTATTTAGTTGGGGATCATTGAAATTAGAAAAGGATTTACCCAAAGATTTATCATGGCTCATAATCCAATGAGGATTGACGAAGGAACCAACTCTGATATAGCAGATAGTGAAAGGCTCACTCAATCATGAGGTGATTGAGACAAAGAGGTCAAAGAAGTGGGAGTTTGACCTTAAAAATGTATAGAAGCATTCATGGTCAGTAAGAGAGTAGACTTCCATGGGATATAGAGACTTCAAGAGTTTATAGTACATTCAAAAGGAGTTTTTGACTTAAAGCCAAAACTATGGAAGATGCCTAGGATTCAAGATGGGATGCATAGTTTTTGGAATAGCGCTTTGATTTATAATCATAGCAGTCTCTCCTATGAAAACTTTTGTCTCATCAAACCTGATAAGACTTTGCTCATTCCTACAAGACTATTTTCCTATACTAAACCTCATTTGGTGTTGTGGGAAGTACTTGCGACCATCTTTCTTAGCTACCTGTGGCCTTTTCTATTAACTTTTAGAGTTCAAATATTGTTGAGAAAGCAATTGCATTTGTGGAAAGGAATTTGTCTATTTATAGGATTTTGATGTGTGTATTAACTAGCTCTATTACTGGGTTATAATTAGACAAGGGTTGTTTTTACCTTTGTTGGTTTTCCTTCAAGAAGTTTATTTAAAGTGTTTGCTATGGATATGACTAGAAAGATTCCTTTTGTCTACTCTTTTTTTTGTCTTCATATAATTTGGAGTTGATGGTGTCGTTCAATGTTCAATTCAATTTATTGAGGATGTGGTGATACTATTATGGCTTCCTTAAATATCCATCCATCTCCTCCCCACCCCGATTTGTTAAAGCCTCAAAAGGATTTGATAGCCTATGAGGAGGTGATCACTTCAGATATTCTTGCATAAGCTCTCAAAAACTTATCATTCAGTTTGTTTTCTTTGTCAATTCTCAAATTAATATCTGATATAGAAAGTGGTGGTTTTATGTCAGTGCCAAGGGTGGTCATCCTCTACATTTGATTGCCTTGATTGTTTCATAATCCTATTGGTGTGCAATCTAATAATACAATCCTTACCACATAGGGAAAACTCTAGCTACACAAACATGTTTATGTTAGAATTGGTAGCAAAATGGGATGATCTCATTGTCTATTGGTTGTTCCCTTTCTATTCCCCCTATATTCAACAAGATTCTATCAAGCAATTTTTTTTCCATATCCATATTGACACAAATTCTTGCATGGTTAAGAACTCTTTGGTGTTTAGTAAGCTCAGAAGTTTTGATGAATTCCCAAATGGCACTTCCCATCATACTCAAAGAAAATTCTTTGTACTATTGACTTGAAAGGAGAAAGAAGAAAAAAGAAAGAAATCATATTAATGTCCACAATTGACCCAAAGTAGGTCAATGGACTCCACGATACATCAGATCAGAACAGAAAGCTCTAGGAAGAGAATCCAAGAGAGGCCCACAAAGGGGAAGAAACAACAAAAATAGAATACCACTAGGGATCACCAACATGTGGTCAAGAAACCACTATAAATAGCCAAGTAGGGGGAACAAGAACCCCAAAGAACATACACTGAGGAGTATTGGAAAGATAAGAAAGTCTCATCGAGTATTGCAATTGAGCCTAAAATGTACGAGTCAAAGGTGTCATTGTCGATCATTGTAAAAGGATCAATACAAGATCAGATAGTGGTCATCAAAGAGTAAATAAGGCCAAGAGGACCAAGTTAAGGGATTCTAAGAGGTAGCAAAGCACTGCCTCTAGAATCACACTTAACATCTAAGGCTCAAGTAACTCCCATAGTAATGAAGAAGCTCATAATGCATGTATGTCCCTATGGCTAGGGGGTGGACTAAGAGGAGTAGATCTATGTCATTGAGAAGGAGCCAAACCACACCACCATGAAGTAGCAGATCCACATTGTTGAGGGGGAATGTATTGGTGCAAAAGTTGTGAGAAACATTGTCTCACAGGTCTATCCATATCTATGTGTGATGTAGTTGTATCCTAAAGCCATTTAAAGCCACTAAGGAGAACTGACCCTAAGGTGTGGGGTAGAGAAGACTCCATCTTGAGATAACATTCATTTTCATTTGTTGATGGAAGGATTGGCATGATTATGTCTCTCTTTATGCAGTTCTGGATGAATTGAAGCAAATCTGACTTGCACCATTTGAAACCACAGATCTGGTTTGCCTCATTTCAAATAATCAGACAGAAATTATTTTCCATCTCATCCGTAGGAAAACTGACCCTAAGGTGTGGGGTAGAGAAGACTCCATCTTGAGATAACATTCATTTTCCTTTGTGGACAAGAGGATTGGCCTGATTATGTCTCTCTTTGTGCAGTTCTGAATGAACTGAAATAGAGCTGACTTGCGCCATTTGAAACCACATATCTAGTTGTGCTGATGTGGGAGGGGTTGATGAGAAGGCCATTTCTCCTCAAGGGGCTTGGTCTTAGATTCAATCAGCCCTATGGCCGTGTAGATTATGAGCTTGCTGGGTTGGGTTAGGGCATGAGGCATGGTGTATTCTTTAGAGGAGCATTGACAAGGTGGTTGTAGGCGGATGCTCAATCAATGTTAATAGATACAGACTTTGCTGTCAACATAAATTATTGATTTTTTGTTTGTTGGATCAGAGAAGAGGATGCTAATACAATGTTTTTTCAAAAGTCAATTACTAATGGGCAATGTCTTGACACTGTTTAAGTGGATCAAGACACCAGCAGGCTGGATAGTCAATAATATTCTAGACTTTGTTGGAGTTGATTGTTGAACCCCCACAACTCTCAATGATCCTCTGCAACCAAAACGCCTATCACACATGAGAGAATAAAGCAATGATTATGCTATGCAACCAAGAGAGGAAAGAGATTGATCCAGAAAAGCAACTAATTAAGTGCTATGAATTACTCTGATTTTTTTTTTAAATTACAATGTAGAATCAATCCATATGAAAAGGAGATAGAAACCCTAGATCTACACCCTAGGTGAGGATTAAATTAGCCTATGACAAGTGTCACCATCCTATGCAATGAGATAACATGTGCTTTTATTAGCCAATCTAATAATTAAAAATGCAATTCCTAAGTTTAGCTTAAATGAATAAAGTAAAAAGTGATCTAATTAATTAATTAGATGATTAACCTATTACTCCAACACCCCCCCCTTAAGATCAACTTAGGGAGTAGCTAAAAACCTGATGAAGGATGCATGGATGAATGCATGAATGGGTCCCGGCTACATGGCCTGATGAAGTACCCATCTACAAACAGATGAATCTCTCATAACCGAAGAAAAGGAGAAAACCACATGGGACAAAACTCCTCTCCAAAAGAGAAAAAAAAAAAGAAAAAATGCACTAGTGAGAGAAGGATAGGACTCAACGTGAGTCCCTAAGGACTACTTCTATCACACAAGTACAATAGATTGTTAGAATTGTGAAAAACCACAAAACCATGAGCCACAAGATCAAACAACAAACAAAGACACCTTCCACACAAGAGATCTGCAAACAATATATGCAATATTCCTCAACAAGAAAAGATACAGAATGAACCTCAAGAATCCTCAAGGAAAACAAAAGTCCTCAAACATTCAGAATTTGAGAGTAAATCCGCAGATTCAATACAATGAGGGTTGAGTGCTATATAGGAGCAAAACCCTAAAAGCATAAAAGCACTCCTCAATTTAGCTTAAGTGCATGAGAATAAATTAGACTAATAATTAATTAAAAAGTAATTATTTATCAACTAATGCATGATTACTCTAACACCCCCCCTTAGGATGAACTTAGGGAGTAGCTAAAAACCCTAAAAAAGAATGCATGATGGGTCCCAGCAAACAAGGCCTAGTGAGGTACCCATGTACAAACAAAAGGATCTCTCAAAACTAGAGAAAAGGAGAAAACCACAAGGGGATAAAACTCCTCTCCAAAAGAGAGAAAGGCGAATTAAGGACTAAAAAGGCCTCCAAATCAAGGTGAAGGACTAAGAAGCCTCCAACCAATGTCTTGAAAAAGAGAGGAACATGTAGAACAATTAATTAAAGAGCAATTAATTATCAACTAATGCATGATTACTCTAACACCCTTAAGATGAACTTAGGGAGTAGCTAAACACCCTAAAAAGAATGCATGATGGGTCCCAGCAAACAAGGCCTAGTGTGGTACCCATGTACAAACAAAATGATCTCTCAAAACTAGAGAAAAGGAGAAAACCACAGTGGGAGAAAACTCCTCTCTAAAAGAGAGAAAGGCAAATGAAGGAATAAAAAGGCCTCCAAATCAAGGTGAAGGACTAAGAAGCCTCCAACCAAACAATGTCCTAAAAAAGAGAGGAACTTGTACAACATCAATGAAGCACAAAGAAGTTGTAGACTGTTGTTGAATGAAGATTAATATGGTGCTGAAATGAAGAACCTCCAGAAACAGGAATGCACTTGAGTGTCCATATGGTAAATGATCCATCTCACTGAAATGCATGTAACCAACCGTTGATGTACGTTGCATCTAAAAGTACATAGGAACAAGAACTAGATACGTAGATCACTCAAAATCGCAAAACCAAAGAAGCATTAGCACCAACAATAGAAACCCCCCCATAATGTTGAAAAGGGAGAGCCGAGACAAGTACATTGAAACTATGTGAAACCAAGAAGTGAATGTGGGAGAAACAACCTGCAAATAGAAGGGTGTGCAAACTAAGGCACACATGCATGAGGCAAGAATCACCTGGATTCACTATCGTTGTAGAAGGGACACTCACTTGACAAAGGTGTGATGGCAAACCAAAGGCAAACATCAACCCCCCATGGCACTTTATATCATCGTGTGAATACTATTGACGTTTCAATTCGCACCTCTGAAGTGTGGATTTGAAACGAATAGCTATGCACAATTAGACTGCTCTTCAAATTAGGAGGGGAAGCTCCCTCTTTTGTTGATTATGTGTAAAAACAAATACTAAACTAATTTTCTATCTTTTTATCTCAGTTGAGAGCACAAGCTTATAAAACTCTTTCCGTTGTAGCTAAGGTTTTCTCTGGTTTCATAACTTCAACTACAACTAAGCCTAAACTAATGACACTTCTAACTTCTCAAGTAAATTCAAAGCAAAAGATGTTAGAAGTAAACAGGGAATGTTTGATTAACACAAAGCTTAAACAAACTTATTTCCAAAACACATCCGAAGACTCATTGTACTTTCATATGTAAGCTGAAATAAAGATTATGAAAGCAAAACATAAAACAATAACACTAAAAGATTTTGAGACCGTGGATCAAAGCAAGGTGGGTGTAAGATCTATTTCCTCAAATTCTAACAATAATAACACATCTAGGACAGTAGATTGTAGCTAAAATAGCCATACAATGTATGACCAAACCAGATTACACAAACAAAGTTGAACATATAATGAATAACAAAGAAGCAGGCCAAAATAAGCTCAACGTTTTGTTATCACAAGAACAGTAAAAAAATAATGAGCAAGGCTGCTCTTATTTATACACAAACAAGGAGTAGGGAACCCTAAAATCTCTTTGTGTTACCAATTAGTCTTGCCAACATGCAAGCTTTATTTATGAATCTAAACAAAAGATAACTAATAGTTAATTGAAATGCTAACATCAGTTAATTGATCTAACACTAAAAAAAACTCTAACTATACAATAGATAACTCCAAAGAATAGACATGCATGAAAAGAGGACAGCCAGTTAACTTGGAAAAGGCATCAAGTTAACTGCTGCCTTCACTTGAGTTATATTCATGGAAATATCTACACGCTTCAACTGGCAGTCCACTGATTAGTAACTTTGGCGGCTCTGTAACTGCAATGATGACCTTTGTTTCTTCTGCAGCTTTATGCTTTTGACCCTTTTCTTGATTTTTCTCAATGGAAGAGTATTGCATGATGAAACCGTGAAGTTTGACTGTGAACATAAATATGTTCGGACAAGTTCTACACAAAAGCTAAAAATAGCTTCGCTGAATCTTCAAAAGAAAAGCGAAGATTTTTGGAGAAAAATCTGAGATATGGGTTTTGTGGAAAATGTCGTTCTGAATAGACCTAGATCATCCCTTTTTCAAAAAACTGACTTATTGACCAACATGCGAGAACCCCTCAAAAATAGAAGCTGCGAAGCAAATTTTTTCAAGAAAAATCAGAGATATGGGTTTTGTAGGTGCTCATGTGCTAAAGAGACCAAATCGTCTGTTTTTCGAAAAACTGAGATTTTCCTAAAAAAAGATTTTTTGAAAAGTAGAAGCAGCAGAAGTAGCAGAGGCAAATTTTTCAAAAGAAATTTGAGGTCTAGGTTTTGTGGCCAATTTTGTGTTGTGAATAAACCCAAATTGGCAGATTCTTCAAAAAACTAATTTTTCTTGAACATGCAAGAAACCGTAGAAAAGTGGAAGCCAAAGAAGCAGCAAAAAAAAATTTCAATCTTTGAAGAAGAATGAAAAAGAAGTTGACCCAAATCGATGAAAGCTGAAAACAATGACCTTTTGTTTTTGAAAAATGATGCCCTAAAAAAATGGATTATGGAAAAGTGTTCTTCTATGCAACCTAAACTCGAATCTATGAAGATCTTTGGAAACACCCTTCGTTTGATCCTCCAAATGTTGTTGAGAAGAAAATTTTGTGTTTGCTCATTGAAGCTAAGCTGCAAAAGAATGAAAAATAGACACCCAAATGCTTCTAAAGTAAAGTTTGGAGGTGAAAGAAGCAGTTAACTCGCAAAAACCCTAAATTTAGGAATCATCACATGAAAATATCTATCAACTCGAAGAATCCATAGAAGATAGGGTGGTCAAAGCATGCAAACGTCTTTCAAAAATTTCTAACTTAAATTGACTTGGACGCCTCCTTGAGATAAGGCGTCCAACTTTGTAGTGTTAGAACATTTTTCAAGATTTTCAACTTTTCCTTCATGAAATGCCTTCATTTGATCTTCAATTCCGGACGTCTGATGGATCCTCTAGTCTGGCTGACGGATTTGTTGAATAGTGTGATCAAGTCCGAGAAAGATCTCCTGGAGGTTGCAAATCTTAAAAACCGCATTTGTCCCCTTGAAAGCTTGGGCACCCCTAGCCTGCAGGGACCCTTTTCTTCACCAGAGTTAGCCATTTTTGATGTTTTGTCAATTTTCAATGTTTTCGGATCTTTGGATGAATTTTCCACTTGATCCGCAATTTTGGCCGTTCATTTGGTTGCCTGAAATCCTAGGTGCCCCTGGCCTACAAAGGCACTTTTCTACTCCTAACTTAACCATTTTCGATGATTTTCAATTTTTTTCCTTCATTTTTTTGGTGTCCGTTCGATCTTCGATTGTCAGCATTCGACAAGTCCTTTGAGTTGGTTGATGGACTCGTTGCGAAGCTGGATTAAATCTGAGATGGATCTCTTGGAGGTGGCAAACCCTCTGAACCCTAAAAAGGATTGTTCAATAATTTTCCTTTTGTCTTTTGTCATGTCGTAATGTATTTCCCCATTTTGTAAAGTTTTTGTCGCGTTTTAGATGATTAGGTAGTCTTGTTTTAGGTGATTTTAGGGAAGTTCCAACTTATAGGTAATTACCAAATGATCCAACTCTAATGCCCAACTAATGAGACACTGGTCTATGCTTAAATATCAAGAGATTCTTGGATCTCCTTTGTTGTAAGTATCTGACATGGTCCCCAAATAGAGCCAAATGTTGTACCCAAAATTAAAATTTTTGCTTCATTAAGGCATTTTGGTAAAAATGGTCAAAATCTTCTAAGACTCAATATGGTAAAAATGGTCAAAAGCACTCCACCCTCGAAGGGATGAAGTGCTTTAGATATTGTCTATTGTAAGGCAGCGGGAAGAGCCTTCCATCGATGTCGCTTTTGCCTGAAAGGCTTCACTTCTCTTATGATGGGTATTGCAGGATATAATTCCTTTGAGATGAAGATTCTCAAGTTTTCATATATCCAAGCAAAGGTACTCTGACAAAAGTCAGAATATGACACAAATGGGAAAGCTAATACCCCTGAGGCATTAGTTTTGTTGTCATCCATCCTCGGGATGTTGAATGCTTCAAACTAGTCAATCGAGTTCCAAACTCGGTTTCTATAATGACATAGGTGATCCTTTCTGACCTGGAAATATCCTTTGATTGCCTCATTGATTAGCTCTACATCGCCTTTAACACATAGGAGTTTGATTCCCATGTCTTCGGCATTTTTGAGGCCTAACAAAAGCGCCTCTTTCTCAGCATCGGTGAATTCCAATTTCCGGCAATATGCAAATGGGTACAACTGTCTTTTAAGGGAGATGATCATTTTCCCTACTCCTGAAATTTTTGTTGAACAATCCCCATCAAACTACATTGTCGATAACTTTGTATCCTCTGTCAGTCTCTTTTCAGAACAACCAATGTTCTAGTCTTTAGTTTCTATCTCTAACAATCTCATAATTACCAAGACCCATTTCTTCATATAGAATTTGGGTTGTGGGGTCTAGGGATTTTACCACTATGAATCAAGATTTGGGCTCAAGTTCTATCTTGATTTTGCCCTCCTTTACAAGAATGGTTGTGGACGACCAATCTAACTACATCGCACTACCAAGATCCCTGCACAAACTCTGGCTTAACAACATCCCGTAGCTGAATGTCAGCCACTAGGATATTCATCATTAACTTTTTCTCCGGAGAAGCTGCCAACCTTACTTGAGCATCCTTCAATTGCCCGACCAATGGCACTAACTTGGGATTCAAGTGAATAACACTTGTCTTGCGTCTTAGTGCATGAAAGTTCTAATGCATTCATCACTTGTAGAGGCATGACATTGTCTAAAGCTCCTGAACCTATGATGCAATTGCTCAATCTGAATCCTCCTATATACAAAGATATATAGAAGGGTTTAGGCTTTTCTCTTGCTGGAACAAATGACTCAAGCAATGTAGGATCTATTGAAGCCTCTTTCTTTACATATTGTATTATTTTGTCCAGCTGCTCACGGTGATCACAAAGATACTCCAATTGTGAAATCTTAGCCTTGGTCTTCATCATGGAGTTTACAGTGTCAAAATTTGCTGAAGACAGGTCTTGAGCAACCACTTTAGCATTTTCTTGTGAATTTTAAAAAGTGGAAGTTGCAACCACTTCCTTAATTTGTTCTTTAGCTCTCTGCCTCTCTTCCTTTTGCACTTTCAAGTGCAAAGCACGTGTAAACACAAGCACTGAATGTCTTTTGTGATTTACTACAAGAGAGTAGTGGCGGGGGTGTTCTCTTTTTTTAATAACGGGTTCAAAGTATCCTGCAGCAAAGTCGCCATCGAAGTTGTCCGTCTGTGGTAAGACAACATTCAAACTTGATGTAGAGACCAAACTTGAACTGGGTGCAGCATCAATGTATCCCATGATCTAATTCATTCTTAAATTTTTAGGACATGTAGAACCGGTATGTGCATCAATCTCATGGAAAGAACAAAATACTGAATTTTGTGCAGCTTCAACTGTTTGTCTTGGTGGAGGTGCTGGCAACCATGGCCTATAATTATTGAAAGGCTGAAAATTATTTCCTTTCGGTTGGTATGGTTGCTAAGGTTGGTATTGTGGTGTTGGTAGTGCAAGCATTTCATTGGCTAGCTTTTGTAGCAGTGGATCTGCAGAACTCTGAACTAGAGGTCTAATTGAGTCCTTCATCTTGTCGGAGGTGATCATATTATCCTCCAACTCGATGGCATGTTCTTGCGCATCTGTCAATTCTTTTTCTTTTGTCGTCTTGAGGAAGAAAGCTATCTCTGATGGAAGAGCATTTATGAAGCAGCTCATCAAAATCTTCGATGATGGATTAAGTGTAGAAGAAAGTCTTGTAACAAGACAATTAAATCTTGCTACAAACTCCCTCATGGGCTCATTGTACTCCATCCTTGAGTTTGCAAGTTGGGAAAACGACAAATGACCGTCTTTAGCAGGCTTGAATCTCGCCAAAATTTTCTCGCTCATAGTTAACTAGCTTGTAATAATGCCTGGATCCAGGTGATTGAACCATTCAGCAGCATTCCCAACAAGAGTCTACACAAAGAGACGAATTGCGATGTCTTCATGTGCCACATGCAAGACTACGCAAGCCGTTGTGAATGCAGAAATATGTTCATTCGGGTGTTGACTCTCGTCACTATGAAACTAGGGAAAGTGCTTCCTTGACCCTTTAGGTAACTCATGATTTTCTCGCAAAGCCAAAGGTCCAATGTTGTTACCCCAAGGTAATGAGGGTGGACGTCTCTAATTTCTATCATCATTGCTAGCATTATTGTTGTTATCATCCATTGCTTTTGTATGGATCATGCAATAGGATGTCAAATACAAAAGGCACAACAGGATGTGCAAAATCCCCAAAAATTATACCCCAGAATGGCACTTTGTGTCGCTGCGTCTACAAAAGAAGTGCATACAGTGTAAGCCCATAATGTCCTAAAAAGGACTACATGCTGAAAATACAATTTTCTAACATAAAAAGAGGAAATTGATAGCTCCATGATGAAGTACACGAAAAAACATGCACTTTCAAAAAAACGGCACCCAAAAAGGAGTCCGGATGCAAAAGATATGGCTCGTCGAAGTCTCTAAAATGAGAACTGAACAGCAACAGCACTAAGAAAATAAAATTCTAGAAAAAACTAGAGGTCAAAACTAGAAAATAATTGCACCACTATGAAAAGCTCAAAATTCTACCTCGTTTCAAAAAAAATTGCACTAGAAAAGACCACCGTATGGCCGAGATATGGCCTTTGGAATATGACATGCAAAACTGAAGAGCCAACAAAGAGGGGCTGAGTAGGGCCAAAAAAATTCCTCCGCCAAATTTGTCAAAAACACCTCCAAAAATAGAGGTCCGCCAAATTTAATGTGCTTGATCTGTATGCTAGGGAGGCCGTACAACCTCCCTAGCAAAAAAAGTTTGCCTCGGAAGCTCCTAACACATATTTTGGCGATTTGACAAGCAATCTTAAGCTTTTTTGGCCTTCTGGGCACGATGGCCATGTCCGTTTTCACTCAAAACACACCAAAAATATAGTTACCCTCTGGATCCAAAAAAAAAAGCAATCGCTTCGAGAGTCCAAATCAAACCAAACAAAAGCCAAATCTGACTTTCTCAACAGCTTTGAATCCAACAGTGAGGTTATTTTTGCACCAAAATGCACCTAAAATTGCCCACCTCCAAAATTTGCAAAAAAAGCAAACGGGATTCCAACTCTGAAGCCTATAACCCTTGTTGAAGAAAAACAACCTCATAAATTGAAAAAGGGTTTGCTGAATCCACGCTCTGATACCATGTAAGAATTGTGAAAAACCACAAAACCACGAGCCACAAGATCAAACAACGAACAAAGACACCTTCCACACAAGAGATCTGCAAACAATATATGCAATATTCCTCAACAAGAAAAAGCTACAGAAGCAAAAGAGTATCAAAATATATGAAAGCTCGAGAGATAATACAATGAGGCTTGAGTGTTATATAGGAGCAACCCTAAATGGTAAAGGGATTAGATTAGGACAAGTGTCAACATCACATGAGATGAAACAAAATGATCTAATAATAGCTAACTTCAGTTAACAAAGAAAAGCACTTAGTTAACTCAATAAATTAGACTAATAATCAATTAAGGATTAATTAATTATTAGCTAATGCGCGATTACTCTAACATAGATGTCCCCTCGATAGGAGAGAGAAAATGAGGATATAAATCCCTCCATAAAGAAAGAGTTATTGTGCCAATGATAAACGCCTAACGACAAAATATGGTCCACTACCTGTAAACAACATTTTTCCCCTTAGGAAGAAACAGATCCACTGGTGATTGGAGAAGCCAATCCAAAAAGATGGGTTATGTCGGAATCCAAATCCAAATGATGTGTGCCTCTGAAAACTACTCAAGTGTCCACATGTCGGAAAGAGATTATGTCAATCCAGAAACTAGTGAAGACTAATGTAGAACATGCTCCAAAGACGATAAAGATGATAGTGGGCTAACAGGGGTGATGTGGTTGTCAACAAAGAGGAGAGGAATGTCCTCAAAGTAATCCTCCAAATCTGCAATATAGGAATCCAAAAACAAAGATGATATGTCTGCAAGATATTAATCCCAAGTAGCTATGTCAAGAAGACGTATGTCCTATTGCACTGTATCAATAGGGACCAAAGATGTGGCAATGTCAAACTGATCAAGAACAACAGAAGATGATAATGTAGCCTCGAATCTAAAGAGTGGGAACATGAAGACAACTCTATGAATCATCAGAACATGCAAGACTTGTGATATACTCAAGCTCCTCTAAAGTATCTTCATCAAAAGGTATGGAATTTGCATCTGCAAGAGGGATGAGACAATTTGCAGCAGGATCCTCTAGGTATGGAGAGATATGAGGATCTCCAAGGATCTCCCAAAGTCGTGTCCAAAATGTGTGGGGACAATCAATGTTTGATATAGAACACAATGTCAAGATCAACACTAGAAAATATAACCCCTACAATATGATCTCAAATGATACCCCATGTTGATAAACTCCCTAGTGTGTCTAGTGTAGATATGGGTCCATATAGATAAAGCAAAAGATCAAGCCACCTGAGATGTGTCAGGATGCCATTTTGCCAAGACTCAATTATCCTTTTCCAAGTTGATCACAAAAGGATGAACAGAAAAACCCATGATACTCACTCAAATGATAAATCAGAGACTAATAACCTTAGTACTGATAAAACAAATCAAATGATGTCACCACACACAAATAGATCCTTTCCAAGTGCCAAGATGTCCAAGTAATTAAGCAGAATGTGAAACCACAAAATACTAAATAAAATGTACCTGGGGCAAGTTCTGGAAAAAGTGCATGGATAGATCTGAAGAGCTTTGAAATACCGTTTCAATGCCGCTTGAATCATGAAATTTTCGCAATACAGGCAAAAAGTTATGAGCTCTGAAGCACAAAATGAAGATCTGAATTTGACTGAGAATAACTAGAACCAGCAGCAAAATCTGATTATAGAATCTGCACCACTAAAAGGTAGACGGAACTAGCTTTTCGACGATATCTCGTTTTCTCAATTTCGACACCATATGGTCAAGTTATGAATTTTTGAAAAATGGGGTAAATTTTGTAAGCCGACAATCAATAGACACAACCCTTCTAATTTGATTTCTAAAAAATTTGCTCAGTGCATGCAAAAACTAATAGATACCTTGAAAATATTTTGATGCTGCCAACAAAACTCAAAAAGCATTTTTGAATCCAAAAGGAAGAACATGCAATTTGGTAAAAAATAAACTTCACATGAAGGGAAAATAGATATGTGGGCTATTTTGATAGCCGTTTTGCAAAATTGCTCACTATCTGCAAAATCTAGCAAATACCCAGATGGTATTTTATGATTTTGAACAAAACCCAAAAATATTTTTTCTCAAAAGTACAAAAAGCAAAAGATATTGGTTTTTCTGGTGTCAACAGTGATGCCCGTTTTGCCTCAGTATGAGTCGATTTTTCCCTAAGGCTGGATCTCACAAAAATTGAACAAGAAGTCACACATCTAATGCTTTGATACCATGTTGAAGTTGATTGTTGAACCCCCACAACTCCCAATGATCCTCTGCAACCAAAATGCCTATCACGTACAAAAGAACAAAGTAATAATTATGCTATGCAACCAAGAGAGGAAAGAGATTGATCCAGAAAAGCAACTAATTATGCGCTATGAATTAATCTGATTTTTTTTTAATTACAATGTAGAATCAATCCTTGCGAAAAGGAGATAGAAACCCTAGATCTAAACCCTAGGTGAGAATTAAATCAGCCTATGACAAGTGTCACCATCCTATGCAATGAGATAACATGTGTTTTTGTTAGCCAATCTAATAATTAAAAATGCAATTCCTAAGTTTTAGTTAAGTGAATAAAGTAAAAGGTGATCTAATTAATTAATCATGATTAATTAATTAATTAGATGATTAGCCTATTACTCCAACAGTTTTCAACCACAACCAGCTTAGCAGTTCAGAGGTAGATATAACCCATGCTTGAGCTTGCTATAATGTATTCCTTAGATTATGTTTAAAAAAGATAATTTCTCCTGCAACATTCCAGTATCTAAAGTTGAATTGAAGGAGTTGATTTTTCCTTGTGTTTAAGGTGAATACTACTGGGTCTACAGAATTCCCATCTCAATCATTCCAAGATTACTGGGACATTACCCAACTGTACTCTGTGTGTACTGGGTGTTTCAATAATCATCCCCAAATTTATAACTCACTGCAACCAGCCACTGCAGCATAAAATAATTTTACTGGTCCAATCAAAATTTGTAAAAGTTAGTCATTTGACTGACAAAATTGCCATTGTACAAGAAACCATCCACTCTCTGCACCAGTTAAAATGGACTGGCATTTAAATAGTTAGATTTGTCTAAAGCACTGACTGATGAGACTAGCGCCTGAGGCTCCAAATTAAGCAAAAATGTAGATTTGATATGAACATCACTAATTGGCTGAAATAAAATCCAATGTGGATGTCAACTAATGATGCCATCCCCCAATAATTGTGATTAATATTATTATTAGCATCATCAATAGTCAACAGATTTACATTACAGTTTGAAGTGGGTCTTCAAAATTAGTGAAGTAAGCTCCACCTTTAGTACTAAAGTCAACACCTATTTATGCTAAGTAGTTGGCAATTTTGATGCCTTTCGGCATCATATTTTGAAGATATGTCACTAAATGAGACAGAAAATGTAACCACATCCTGGTAATGGATTTTAGCCTCTAGCTAGTGCATTCCCTGAATTATTGAAGGCCTCTCTTAAAAAGAAGGGAATCTCCTTTAGCTTCTAGGATGGTCTATCCTTTGTTGATAGCTAAATGGACCCCTCTTAGAAGAGTTGTAGCTTCCACCATATCATTGTTACATGATACATCTACCAAAATAAAAACATGCACAGGCCTTGACTGATCTTTATAAACTTCAATAAGCTTCTCTCGCTACAGGACATGGGTTGACTTTAAGCTCATATATTTAAATTCAATTTGATGCAATCTACTTCAGAGGTCGCCACCTCACCAAGAAACTGATTACCTTTTTAATCCATTGGTAAAGGAATCATCTTAAATACTGATAACTAGTAATAACTGCTAAGTAATGTCATCAATTTGAATGTTAAGCCACTAAATTCTTCTTCAAGTTACACTTCAGGTCAACATAAAATCCTTGGAGTATAGAGTTTGTCAAAACAATATAGTAATAACAGATCATGATGAAATTACACATGTTAAGGTCACGACACTGATTTGCCTGATATTTCAATATAATGTGAAAATAATGTGTCCCCAAAGAACAAATATCAAACAAATCATATAAAAAATGCATACCTCGGGACTCAGAAAATTGTGGAAAACAATAATTCTTGGGGACCAAGAAATTATTTCAGGTTTAACCTGTAAAAAAAAGTAAACATTTAATTAAACACAGTTCAGCAAACTTTTATTTGCTGTTTGGGTAATGACAAGGGCACATGCACTCTTACATAATTGACAAGAAAGCGCCTAAGATATAAAAGAACTTGTCTTCATTTGAAGAGATAGCATTGCAACATACAAATCCAATCCGAAGCATCCTTGCATCTTCATCCTGCTCCCAGGGCGAAAATCCTGGCTATGGAAAAATGTATCAGAGAAAGAACTTCATTGTTAACAAAGGGAAAATTATCACCAAATAAAAAACTAAAAATATTCATCTAAAACAGCAAAATTAAATTTAAGAAAAGCAAGGAGTGCACAAGAAGGAATGATTAAAACTGCACTCATCTAAAAAGCAACAAAATTATCAGTCCTCATCAGACCCATCTTCTGAATTTTTTATATCCATCTATGATGTGCATACATATTAATTATCTTTAACAAAGCCCAAAGTAAACATTACCTTCACCAAAATTAAGTTTCATTTTGTATCTATTGTACTTAAACATTTTGGCTTGAACAAATAAAACCTGTGTTCCACCAAGTTTCCAAGATGGGGATGGTAGGAGAAGGGGGGACGTATCTTGGAGACGGATATTTTGGAGGCCATTTAATGGGACAGCAAGGGATGGCAATGGGGAAAACTATCAAAAAAGGGGAAATTTTAAATATTCATATAATAACATTGATAAGGCAATCATATACATTATAGATCCTTAATACACAAAATTTACAACAAAATGCCGAAAGACTGCTAGTTCCAACTACAAAATGAAAACAACATAGAAAATATGCTACCACCCTTGAACTTGCAATCAATGAGCCTATCTCCCTTGTCTCAGAATTGTAGTGGTTGACACAAGTTCCTGACTTTGTATTGAGATTGGAAAGGAGGCTATCTCTATAAAACTAAACCTTTGCCACTATATGTCGCAAACCTGCAATTTTATGACAGAAAAAACAACTAAAAAACTGCTGTTTTTAGTGATAGAAAATCATTATCTTGGGGTTGAAACACAGGTACAAATGGAACTTGAAATCCTAGATATTGTTTTGCCTAATTTTATCTCGAAACCCCTACTATTTTACCAACTGAAATAGCTGAAAACTGCTTTCAAATCTTGCAAAGTCAACCCTAAAATGCGACTGTCATAAACCATAAAGGAGCTTGAAAATCTGTTGTTTTGCAGACCAAAATCTTTCATTTAGTGCTGAGTGGTGTGGGGGCCCACAAAAGAACAATAAAATATTTTTTAATATATTTTGGGCCTTGTTTTTATTAAATAATTGGTATAAATGCAGGGGGATGGTTAGCTGTCCCTGAGATGGTGAGGGGACGTCATTGACATCCACAACTATCTTGAGGACAACCAACCATCCCCAAGAATTCCTCACGTTTCTAGGACGTTTTCAGGATGTTAGGGCCAAAAGAAATTTCATTGAGGATAGTGGGTCAACGTTTCCAAGGTGTCTCTAAGTCCCCGAAACATCTCTGGTATGGAGACGTGTCAAAAAAATGGCAAGGAAGCATCCTTGGGGAACATAGAATAAAACATTATGCAGCAAAATTGTGAGCTACCAATAGCTGAGCTAGTGAAGCCCCATAGTTGGGCAATAACTAGTTGGTCACCCATCAAGTTCCACAAGCACTATTGTCAGTGAACCACTAAGGTTGAAAGTACCACTTCAAGTGAAAGCATGTAAAGTGATCACTTAAGTATAAACGTTGAAAAAAAAAATCATTGAGCAAATTCTCAAAGATATTTAGTCACATAGAAATCTATTCAAAATAGGAAAGGACGTAAAAGGAATTACCAACAAAGAGTTTAATTAATAACTATCCATTGTATCCTTGGTGTAGAGCAAAAACATCCTTTTCTTGTGGGGTTTGACTTGTTACATTCAATATTTTTCCAAAATAACTCCATGCCCATAAGTTGTTTGTATTGAATTACACTCAAAGGATGCTTTCTAGCTGAGGAAATTCCATAATATGTGTTGCACTGTTCTATAAAGTATTGTATGGCCTAGCCATTTCAGCAGAGTTGTGCCATCCCATGAATGCTAAACCAAATGTGCCATGTGATTCCCTACTCCTAGACTTGATTCTAGGGTGTAGAGGTCTTTACTTCATTATAAACTTCAATGGCATTAGACGTCATTTTTTATTTCAACACCTATGCAGTGAGGAAAAGAATGTGTGTCACATCTCATTTTCTTGCATAAACTTAATTGATAAATAAATTGAACTGGTTGAGAATATTGATTGAACATGTTATGATTGTGGATAAATGTGTTTTAAATTAGATGTTATTTTTAATGCTTGAAATTAAAATTGGTGGTTAATTTGGATGCAAAGAAATGAAATTGGAATAATTAGCATGTTGTGATTATGAGTTTAACTCTAGTATATGCTTTGACTATGGTTTTCAAGGACAAACCTACTAATGTGCAACTAAGTGCGACTGAGTGCAGGAATATGAGCACGTAAGGCGAGAACATGGTTGAGGTAGGGGTATCCTGGCCAACTAGCAATGAATAGTATGATGGAATCCTAAGGCATTCACACACTCGCATAGATGCATTTCCTTGCATTGTATGATTGCATTGTGTTAATTATGGTTGTGATATTGTTGTGTGTTATGACCTAATTGATGGCTATGTTACGGTTATTATGTCAGCAAAATAGACTTAAATGCTGAAGTAAAAATATGCCTTAGAGTATGTTGTTTTTGAAAATTAATGATTGATTACAAGAATACACGATTTTATAATTTATATAAATTACACAATTTAATAATAATAAATAAATAAATAAATTTTTGTTATTAGATGTACAAATAGTTTCTAAAGTTAATTGAATAATTTAAATTTATATATTATTAATATATATAAATAGATTGTTTTAAATAAATGAGTATATACAAAGCTTTTTAAAAAAATATATAAAATAAGATTTAATAAATTGCATGATTGTTATTTTAAAGGAAAACAAAAACTAAACAAAAATGGGTTTAACTCTAAAATTAAAAGTAAATTAAATAAATATTAAATTAAAATAAATAACTAATAAGTTTATAAATTAGTTTAAAAATTTAAAAGCTTTGCATGAGACTCTTTCAAAGGAGAACATTGAGTTATAAATTAAGAGTAAAATTTCTTTTTGTATGAGGAATTGCATGAGAATGAAAAAAAAAATCCCATAAATAAAGAAAAATAAAAGAAGGCCAATCGATAGACATGACTGGGCCTTTTAAAAATTATTTTAGGAAAATCATGATCGAGGGGATAGAAGGGCACTTAAACCGGCAAGCAGGAGAAGATTAGAAGTGAGAAGGAATTTTTAACAAAATTTGGGAAATTGACTTCACTACACTAGGTACCGATTCAAGGGATCAAGAAAAAAAATTGTTTTCTTAAGTGGGCACATGCATGATTTTAGAGGATATACTGTTGTGCCCTTCCCTTGGGTGTGCCCAATGGAACTCTGGCCACTTTGTCTTGATGTTTGGTCGCTGGTCTCACTCTAAGGCATACTAATATACAACCTTCTAACTTGTAATCAACCCCTATTGGAGCTTAGAGTATAAGCAACCACCAGGCCATTAACGCTTGCTCCATTCACCCCCACTCTCATTTCTCCTCACCAATCTCCTTTTTGTTAATATGAAAATATTTGAGATAACTAGTAAATTATAAAAAAAAAAGGAATCTGAGAAAGATATCCCAACGTTCAAGTGGAGTGCAAAAATATATTTCTAGTATTAAAACAAAGATATCAAGAATGTCAATTGGACAAATGAAAATATATATTTTTGCAACAAAAGCTATGGTGTTAACATGTTCACAAAAAGAGTTTGGTAATCAACCGCCAAAAGAATCAACTCAAAATAAAGAGATTATAGGCCTATTCCGCTTAGTGTCAATGGTGGAGGAATTTTTATCCATTTGTTGTTAAGGATTATTGTGATCATTTTGTGAAGAGCGTTTTGCTAGAAAGATTGCATGGCAACGACTCAGCCTATCACACGAGGGACATAGCACTTCACTATGGTGAGCAAAAGGTCTGATGGAAACTTAGTCACAAACAACTTCTAGTAAGGTTCTGGACAAGTCTCATATTTATGATTTTTTTTATAATTGTGTCTTTTAAATATGCTCTAGTTCCTACATGTTTGAATCTTATGAAGATTAATAGATTGATGCTATCTTAGTTAAAACTAACCACCACCAAAATTTGTATTGTTGTAACCCATTTGTTTAGATCTCAGTAAAGTGGAACTTATTTTCATGTCAATAGCTCACTCACCCTGTCTATGTTTTTACATTTTGCATGCATGGCTATCAAGGCACTCGCAAATACATCTGTTAGATATTCTTTGTTGATGTTGTTAAACCTTTGTGATATTTCGTCAACTCTGTAAACTTCAAACAGTAGTATATATTTTTGATTATTTGCCATAGAGATATTATTAGTAAAACAATAAAAAGACATGCACACAACTTAAGAATAAAATTGAGAACAAGGCAAAGACTCCAATACTTACCCAATGATGATCTATGTCCTCTTTCTCTTGGGTAATCCAAGGAAAGGATAGCCAATATGTTGTTAATCCCCATCGTTTGAGTTGGGGATATTACAAGTGATGGTTTATATATCCTAGTAGCAACTATTAATAAATATTATAGGTGATGGATTATATATCCTAGTAGCAACTATTAATATCTTAGTAGCAACTATTAATAACTAATCTCTACCACAAACATCCCCATATGAATTTTTATAAAGTCCCAAGTCTAGCCTACACCCCATGTATAGCCTTTAACATTACTATTATTCCTCACTACCAATGCCATTTCTCTTCCACTTCCCACTTGTATAACCCTCATACTCTACTCAATTGACAATACACTCATAAAAAAGGCAAGAAAGGATGTAATAAACCACCCAAAAAAAAATTATTCTTGCAATTGTTAGTGTTAGCAAAATAACAATGATAAGCAACTGAAATAAGCTACCTTCCACGTTCTGATCACCTAAATCCCGATGTGGGCAAGGTGAGAGCATACGGTGGCAAGGTGTACATTGCAATAATTGAAAAGTAACCACTTGTTCAGTGGGATGAGTGATAAGCTATAATCAACTGAAATCAATTACCTTCCACTTTTTGATCACCCAAATCCCAATGTGGGCAAGGTGAGAGCATACGGTGGCAAGGCTTACAATGCAATGCTACTGAAGTAAACCACTTGTTCAGTGGGGTGAGTGTGAAACCTCCAAAAAATGAAGGGAAACCTCCGCTTATTCAGCAAGAAAACAAGAAAGAGTTCATCCACTTATTCAACGGAAGTTACATGAAACTAGAAAGAGATCATCCACGAACAGCAAGGACTACCTACAGAGAAATTTTCAAGACATTATCTGTCTACAGATATCAAGACAACTAAAGTAAATACAACTAAAGTAAATAGAAACTCTTTCAAGACAACATTGATGAAAGAAACTACCTTTTAAATATGAAATAACTGGCATTACACTGAAGCAAAATTTTGATTGTCCCTGGTAATGCATAAGCTTATTTCCATCGAACATGGAAAAGAAACAAATTACAAATTCAAGATCAACGGAATAGAGATATCAAATCACAATGGATAGCACAAATAAAAATTGCCAAATAAACACAGATAGACAGGTATTATACTTGCTGAAGGAATATGATGGTGCACTGAAAGCAAGGGAGGGCAAAGGCAAACAACAAAATTTATGAACAGAAAATTATTGTTATGGAACATTAGCAGGCTGGATGCCCCATGAAAAAGAGAGAATCTATGTCTTTCCGTCAATCATGAAGCAACATAGTGTTACTGTAGTAGATGAAAAGTACCACCATCGTACAGCAGGAAACAAAAAATAAAATTGTGGAATTACATGCATATAATTACAAAGGAAGGACAAGTAAGGTCCAGAAGGCAGAGAGTAACATGGAAGAATTTAAGAAAAAAATTGTTCTCTTGGATTAACCCTGATGGATCGATGGCAAAGATTGCTTCATTTCGGTAATCTATATGTATGGGGTTTTTCCTCTTCATAAGGATCTTTTTGCTATCTTTACAATTTTATGCTATGTTTTTCTATTGTAAATATGGTAGAAAGGCTCTGGTCTGTGTGCACGGGAGATGAAAAGACGTCTTCCTCATCATGAGCCCCTCTTTCCCTCTAGTTTCATGTGTCTCTATTTCCTTGGATAGTAAGTTTTGTCCCTCCTTTCCGTCCATTTGTATGTTTTGGCATTGCATCGTGTAGTATTGGGATAGAGGTTTTTAGGGCAAATTTTTTAAATTGGTTTTCATAAGTCTAGGCAAGGGTATGGTAGGTACCTTTAGGGGGATTGGGTCTGTGCTCACATAGATGTGTTAATTGCATCTGTGCGAGTGTATGGATTTGGACTTGGCATATGGTAGTGGGGAGGACATTAAAAAAAATGGAATGAACAAAACCTTCAAAGAAATCTTTCAAGTGGAAAAGCTGTAAATGCCTTTAGATAAAGTGAATTCAATGTGCCCACCAAAGGAAAAACTATAGAAGGGCCGTCAAGGAAGGAGGCGCAATAATAGGAAAATGCAAAGGAGGTAAGGACCCACTTTTGCCCAGGACTCCGAGGGTTAACCCTAATGAGAAAATGTTAAATGCAGTTAAAAAAGATGAAAAAAAACTAAAAAACATTGCTATTTTTCTGGCATGTATGGACAATAATAATCTGCCTGCAAAGAATTTTTTTGATAATTGGTTGAATAATGTTTGGGGTTAAAAAGCATGAGGAATCATATATTTGCCAGTTTTGTGGGTTTATTTGTTGTCTTTCTGAGGAATCATAAATCAAAAAGAGTATGTAAAAAGGATGCTATGGAATATCAGGAAAAGCCTTCAGATTTGCTTAAAATTAAACAAAATGGAATCCTATTCTGCTCATCAAGGTGGATAAATTTTAAAAAGTGCCACCCAAATGTGGGTATTAAATCCCAACTGCTAAAACCTATAGGAAGAATTTTACAATTAGAAGACACTAGATCCACTTTGTCATAGAGTCAGAATGTTGGTTCCTTTAATCTTGGAGGACAAATCCTCTAAGATAATTAATTTGAAATGATGGAAAAAAATGAGCTCTGAAAAGAAGCCTTGTATGGGGAATATGAATTCTTGTTCTTTATCAGATCAAAGGTCACCAAAAAAAAGGACTTCCAAAAAGTCCTAAATATCAAAGAAAAATAGGCCTTCAATGGCTGAATAAAAAGCTGATGCAAAAATTCTCAGAGGAAACAAAAAGTGGGTATGGAATATGATTCAAGTAACAACAGTAGGTTGACACAATTGTTAGTAAATGTCATCAATGTCAAAATGGAAAAAGCTATAGTAATCAAGAAATTCAAAAAATTGAGTATTTGGAAAAACAAAAATTTAATTTGTTTCAATAGGATGGAATTGACTCAATAATGACAAAATTGTCCCAAATGAAGAGTAATTGTGGAGCCATGAGGATAGTAAAAACAAAAGCAATTGTTCCAAAAATAAATGTAAGTGTTTCAAAAAAGAATAACAAAAATTTGCTTTAAGTAAAGGTTTAAAAAAAGAAAAAGGCTTAGAGAGCCCAGACTTCCAGGGCTCAAACTCTGTATACTCAGAAAGATACCATTTGAATGTATTATAAAAAGAACAAATATATTCAAAATATGACTTAACAAGAAAAATTTTAAATACTCTAGCCTTGACCCTAAACTAAAAAAATCCTAGTCTTCCATGCTTTAATTCATCTGTACCTAAGAGAAACAAAGCCAAAAAATTAGTAGAGTCTAACATTTTAGACCCAAAAAATCTTGGAAAATCTTGAGAAACAGCATGGAAAATGTGGTGGGTTGCAATTACTTGTTTTGTTTTTGGAGTGTAATGCTATTATAGTACTAAAAAAAGCTGCTCAAGCTGCTACATGTAGCAGCACTCATGCCTAGGCAACTGAACGGTAAGTCCCTTTTTTCTGACTGGATGTTATGCAAGCTGCTGATGCCAAGTGAACGTCTGCAGAACAAATGCCAACTTGAGCTCATGGAATACACAATCAGTTGGATCAGAAGACTGATAGACAATATTAAGTGTCCCATAAAGACCTCAATGTCTAAATCAAAATTATTTTGATCAATCAAACACAAATGTCTAAAAATAGAAATATCTATCCTGCTATTATATAAATCATGTAGATAGCATATCGGTCTCATCATACTATAAGTATTTGTATGTTGCTGTGTATAGTAACAGTTTGGTCATTCTTTGAAACGGATATTTAAAGTTTAATTTCTTGTAAATGGGCGTTTTCCCGGACCACCTGATTTCATCTCTCTCAGGGACTGTCATAAATAACCTTATCTAGATTCTATATACAGTATAAGATACATGGTCTTGAAACAATCTAAAAACACATGGCTTAACTTTGTACGGATAAATTATTATTTTTATTAATAACTGTGGTTATAACTTGTAATTACAATGAAAAGTTAATATACTATTTTTGCGGTTTCTATAACTAAAGAGATCAATAAGACACTAGGTATAAGATGCTACTACAAAAATAATTTGTCTTTCAACCATATATTAGAATTTGAAAAACTACCAAGGGGTCTTCTAGACTATTGATAATTTCTAATAGTCATCATTCAAACTAGAACTGTCAACTTGTATGTGTGTGCTTCCACATGAGCAAACAAAACCAAATATCTTTCAAAAAGAGCATTTCCAAGAATCAAAATTTAATGAATGACATGCTTGTCTAACCTGTGGGTAGGTAGAGATATCTTTCTTGACTTTCATGTGCTTTTCTTCTATATAAAGGGAAACCCGACTCTGTAAAACACATCAACAAACATTTCTTGTTAATAATGAAAAAAGTGGCAAGTCATAGAATTTTTATTTTATTTGGTCACTAGTACATCATATAGATATATGCATTTTTTTCAATCTGTGTGGGTAATTTATGTATCTATATCCCTAAATCAAAACCCTTTTATTTTAAGTTCAATATTTTGTAAGTAGTTCAAAAAAAAAGATAATGTAAAAAATTTCAATTTATCTAGTGGAATATTTTGATCAAAATCTTATTGTTTGAGGTACATTCATATTTTTCTTTTCAAATTTCAGGTATTACTATTACCAACAAAACAAGAGAGAGATCAACTAATCATCTACCAAAGAATTGTTGATGATATAGCTTCGGGCATAATCCTTTTATCGATTTAATAAGCAAATATATATAGCCGTGGCTATATATTTATTTGGAGCCAACTTTATGAAGAGGTGCGTCATTCAAATATCAATTATTATTTTATTTAATGTAGCCGACATAAATAAAATGATCGCCACCTTTTGTGTAAGAGACACATCTTTTGTAAGAGGCTGACTTATCTTGGAGAGACGCAATGGTTGGTGGAGATCATATCGACTAGTATTTATAGAGGGCGCTGCTCTCTCTATTATCATTCAAGCAAGTTTGCATTTCATCAGGAGTTCGCTTCACTTAGCAGATCGACATTGAAGTTAGATTGAGATACATATTTGTATATAGTGAGGTGCTGTTATTATTGAGACATCGGAGTTGAGGAAATGATTGTTGCAGGAGACTCATTCAATGATAGTTGTGATGCTGGTTGCATATTTCTATGGCAGTTTTTCTCCCTCAGGAGATTTCCCAGAGATGCTGTGTTCTATTGTTTAGTTCTTATTTCTGCTATCTTAAATCTGGTTATAAAACTAACATGGTATCAGTGGTTTAAGCAAGATCGTGATCAGATGTACAGTGAACACGTTCTCAGAGAGCGTCTATCTTAGCTTTGGAAAATGGTGAAGGACTCAAGGTTGAATCATAAGACTCGATGGTGCGACATCACATTTTACTCCTCATATGCATCATGAAAACACATTCAGAAGTTGTGTGACGTCCCGAGTCTCTCCATGAGACAGAGAAGTGATGTAAGTGGGCCAAAGAGCCAGCAGATGATTGTTGGGGAGGATGATTGGCCTATCATCTCCAGTCCAGCTAGAGAGAGAGTGTATGGTGATTATGAGATCTCATGAACTATTGCATATCAGAGAAATTTGAAAAGCAGAAAATAAATAGCGTCTCCATATGACTTAAAGGGAGCTCGATTTATTCGAAGCACGGAGTATCTAGAAGGATTAAGAGAGAGTGTTGATGATATAGCTTCGGGCATAATCCTTTTATCACGTGGCTATATATTTATTTGGAGCCGACTTTATGACGAGGCACTTCATGTTTAATGTAGCAATGATTGCCACCTTTTGTGTAAGAGACACATCTTTTGTAAGAGGTTCACATTGGTTGGTGGAGATCATATCGACTAGTATTTATAGAGGGTGCTGCTCTCTCTATTATCATTCAATTATTATCATTCAAGCAAGTTCGCATTTCATCGGGAGTTCGCTTCACTTACAGCAGATCGACATTGAAGTTTATCCTTCTTCATTGAGCACATATTTGTATATAGTGAGGTGCTGTTATTATTGCACCTGATCGGCCTTGAGTTTGGCCTCATTGTAAAGCATCTTGTTGCTGGTTCATTCAATATATAGTTGATATATTGTTGCTGGGTTTTTCTCCCTCAAGGAGGGTTCTCCCAGGGTGGCGTTTAAATTGTTCTTATTTCTGCTCTTAAATCTGGTCATAAAACTAACAAGAATAACAATACATTGGATGGATTACTATTCACTTACATCTGCACTCTGGAGTAAGATACATACGGGAGTCCTTTGCTAAAGGATCAGTGCAATGCTTCAAGTTAATCCGTTGAGGGCAGATTGCAATTCAAGAGGAGTCTAGGTTGGTTGCTAGAGGCGTTCGTAAAGCAACAATGGATCGTGATGTCTCTAGTCAATACAAGAGACCAGACATTTGCTATGCAGTGTGCCCTCAGTCAGTTTTCATTCTGTGATATTTGATCATTGACCCATTTTTTCTTTAAGAAGGGGATTTATTGCTTGAAATTTGTTTTAGGTGAATGGAAATTATTTTTCAACAGAATTTTTAATCATTTGTTGAGGATTACTATACTTACATCTACAAAACATTCTGATAAGCAATTTCAACATAAAGACAAAAATTGGAGATTCCAATTACTTTACCAACCAAAAAGGGTTGTTAAACTACTTCCTTCAAAAAAATCAATCCCATAACGAAAAAGGGTTGTCATACAATCTTCAAGTCCACTTCTTTTTTACCATATGGGACTTGGCACTAAAATGGTCACGGCCTTCTGAAAAGGGGGATTTGACCAAAGTTTCCTTGCAGAAGAAACTTTCAAGATTCAGGCATCGGGATCCAAATATATTATTCAACTTCATTCAGATTTTGTTCAGCTCTTAAGTTGAGGTCAGTACTGTCTTATATTTAATGGGCTCAAAGGAGGCAAACAATTGAGTCTAAAGAATTCAGGTATTCCTTTGGAAGGCGATATTCCTCAATTGAGTTTGGAATTTGACCAGCCTTCAACCAAGGAAGGAGAATATCATTTTCAGAATCTAAATTTTATAATTCCTTGAAGTGAGTGATTTATAAGTCAACAATAATTTCAAATGTCAAGATCAGCATGCGGCTATGGGCCATGGGAGTTAAGGCAGTCATGCCTAGGGGGTTTCATCAAGAATCTTGGAGTTTTTGGAAGTTTTTACTTCGAATGAAGTCCATTGCCTTCCAATCTTGATGTGGACAATTTTAGAAATTGGTGGATTTATGGCCTTGAGATTCGGGTACATGGGAACAAAATTTGCAGAATACTTTCTTAAATTTTGGGTTCGAATGAATTTGAGAGAAAAACGACATAATATACTGTGATTCCAGGTTCAGAAGTCATGATCGAGATCCGGGCTCATGCTTACTTTTGGCTTGATTTTGGAACCCAAATGAGATGATTCTAAAAAGGAAGTTGATTTTATACTTAAAGTTTGGTGAAATTTGAAGGTGTACCCATGGAGACTGGTTGGAGGAAGAGGTTGACAACTATTTCACTGGTGGATCCCACGATTATAAGCAGTTGATTGCCTTGATTATCTAGTCAACACTAGAAGATGCTATGCAATGAGTGGTTAGTCAGTTCATGTGTGAACAGGCAGATACATCTTGTTGCAGCAAAACATATCGAGATACTTGTGTACAGTTTATGGATTCATATTCTTCAAATGTGGATCTGGAGTTGCATGGCTATACTGATTTTGATTGGGCAGGGTGTGTCATTGATCGGAAGAGCACCTCTAGATGTTGCTTTAATTTGGGATCTGCTATGATTTCTTGGTGCAGCAGGAAGCAGTCATCTATAGCATTGAGTATAGTAGAGGCAGAGTATATTGCAGCTTGTGTGGGAGCTTGGGAAGCAGTGTGGCTTCGTAAGCTCTTTGCAGGATTGTTTGGACAATCAATGGAGCCTACTATCATTCATTGTGATAACCAATGCTATGTGAAGCTTTCTGTCAATCCTGTGTTCCATGACAAAACTAAGCATGTGGAGATCAAATACCATTATATCGAAAATATGGTATTGAGAAAAGCTATACAGTTGAGGTATATCAGCACTGATGAGCAGACGGCAGACATTCTCACCAAGCCTCTCTCCAAGATAAAGTTTGAGTACTTTTGAGACAAGCTTGGTATGGTGGAGAATCAAGGCCTAGCTGAGAAGGAGTCTCAGTATCAGTGATCCTCTTTAATGCATTTCTTTTTGAGAGAGATTTGAGGTGCAAGCCCTTGTTAATGCATTTCTCTTTTGAGATTTGAGGCGAAAGCCCTTGTTTCCACCCTCTGGGAGAGCCATGATGAACATCATGTTGAGGTGACTACATCACGCAAGTGATGAACACTTGTACATACCATACATGGTTGTAGCCATTATGGTTGATATCACGATGAGGTGATATCTAATATCACATTGAGGTAATATCTTTCTTTTCCACATATGGTTGTAGCCATTGTGGTAGACATCACAATGAGGTGATGTGTCTTATGCAGCTGGAAGTATTTCTCCCTAGCTGAGAGGGAGTGTTGATGTTTAGCAGCTTCGGGCTTCATACTTCCTTGTTTATTTGTGATTATTTAATGTGAAGAGGCCGACCTTCCTTGTAACTTGCATTTTATTAATTGTAATTATATTTTTATGATGGCCGACCTTGCATGAAGAGGTGTGACCTTTCTCTCCCAAATTGTATAAATACAAGTTCATTCCATCCATTCAATCATCAAGCAAGCAAGTTCAAAGTCTCTTCTCTTCTCTCAAATGCAAATTACCAAGAGCAGATTGCAAATTCATCAAGTACAGATTGCAAAGTCATCAAGAGCAGATTGCGACCTCTTCAAGAGCAGATTTGAGTTGCAAGGAAGTTCAGTTTATTTGTCTATCATTGCATCTTGTGAAGGTGCTGATTATTGGCCTTGAGATTGACCTCATTGTAAAGAGACTTGTTGCCATTATTTTTATATAATAGAGAGATCTTTGTTGCTGGGTTTTTCTCCCTCAAGAGGAGGGTTTTCCCAGGGTATTTGCTGTGTCATTGTGTTGATTTTGAATTAATTTTTCTGTGCATTACATCTGATCATAAAACTAACATTATAATGAATTGCACTACTATAAATGTTTCAGTTGAGGTTACTAATGTCCCTAATAAATGATTATTGTGCTCAATTGAGGTTGGCTAATGTCCCCATTAACTGATGACAGTGTTCAGTTGAGGATGCCAATATCTCCATTGACTTATGATAGGTTTGAAATGAAGTGAAATGAGGCTACCCATGTTTTGAACAAGAGACTGAGGAGATAAGTTGACGTTTCTCACATTCCCAATGATTGACTACAGGTTCCGGATGAGATTACATAAATTTCTAGTTATGGGTGTTAGGATTAGGTTGAGGACTTATGTTTCAGATGTCGATTATAGGATTTAGTTGGCATTGCTCCTGTTCCCACTGACTAATGATTGAATTCATTTGAGGTTGCTTGTGTCCAAATTGACAGATAACAGAGTTTAGTTTCTTGTCATTTATGTCTGGGATGAGTCAGTGTGGTGTTCAATTGAGCCTCTTAATGTTATCATACAGAAAATATAGAGGTCAGATGGGGCCATGTACATCCTTACTAATAGATGGAAGGTACAGTTGAGGTTACTTTAGTCCCTGATGCCTATTGTAGCATCCAGTTAAGGTTCGCATGTATATAAGGTTGTTTGAAACTGAATATTAACCATAATTAAGCACAGGTAAAAATTTGCATCTGTGTATTTCAACCAACCTATTGTCTTTTTGATAAACCTGATAAATCAAAGACCATATAATGGCAATTATTTGCCAAGCATTAGATCAAGATTAAATAAGATATATACTAGCTATTTTGTAATTATTAAAAGCAGTATGCTTATACAAACTCTTGAGGATCTTGCTATTCCATGAACAAATTGTTGTACCCAAACCAAATTTTTTGCTTCATCAAGGCATTTTGTATTTAAAAGTCTAAACCTTGCTAAAATGATGTAAAACACAGTTTTGGGCAATATCAAGCATGGAGTTTTTGTCAATAGTTTGTCAGTCAAAGTCAGTTTTATTGAACAGAACCTAAAGCAGAGACTCAGAATTGAGCTTTTCACGATGGAGGAGCATCTCACGACGGCATTTCATGTTGCACATGAAGATTTCAATGACCGAGACAGAGTTTTCAATGATTAATTTATGAAGATTTTTCAAAGGAAAAGTCAGAAAGTGCAAGTATAGCCCAGGGGCGCCCAACTTGTTGAAGGTCAGGATCTTGTCTAAAATGCTCAAGCATCCAGTCAATCTCTTCAGAATCAGCCTGGCTATCCGTCGAGCTATTCAGCGAAGCATTCCGAGACTCACAGCTCCGACAATCAGCGTCAGAAGTTGAAATCCCTAAATTGCCAGATATGAGAAATTTGTCCTTTTCAGGCAAAAGCGCAACTCTAGCCTGAGGGCGCCCATCTTAAGGAGGGGGTAAATCTCGACAGTTTCGATGGCGAATACAGTCAATCTGTTCTCAATAGTTGCTTATCCGATGATATATCAAACACAGTCATCCGAGTTTCAGAACTACGGCAGCAGTCATCCGAAGATCAGCTTAAAATGGAGTTTTCACATTCTTGAGCTTCTTCGTTTATTCCCAGTGCAAGTACAGGCCAGGGGCGCTGGCTTAAAGGACCCTCCAGATGGCGAAATTTGCAGACAGAGTCTTCCTAACATCAGTAATACTCTAGCCTAGCTCCGCGATGCATCATCCTGCTTGTCAATCCGATGTTCCTGGTGATCGTGGCGGTGATTCTACTTAGCACGTAATTTCACGGGCGGAACAACAAACGATTTGCACTGTATTTTCACAGTCCAGAGGCGCCTAGCCTTTAGGCCTGTCAGATGAGCCCGTTCACGTTCGAAGTCTTCACGGCTATTGAGCGTAATCATTTTATCTATCCAACGAGCTTAGCCGTCAGCCTTCGGGATTTTGGCAGTTGTGTAATACTGCAAAGCGAAGACGTTCGAAAAATGGCCAAGTCTGGAGCGGTAATTTTAAATAAAATATGCACTGGAGTGTTTGAGGCCTTAGAAGCAGTTTTCTTGCTTCGTCACCTCCAGAGACTTCTCTTGTGGGCTCTTCCGGCTGTCCGTTAAAACAGATAGTGCCTGAATCGGGTCATCCCAGCTCCAGTTACCAGACGTCAAAGTAGGGTACTTGGATGAAAGTTCGGTTTTCGTCAAAATGACACCAGTGCAACATAGAGCCAGGGGCGCTTTTACTTTTGAAGCCCTTAACTCAGCTTTCAGGTGTCATATGTACAGTCGTTGGATGCAGAATGTCTCCAGGCACGCAGTGAGCTTCGTCTCTTGTCAGTAGGGTTCACCGTTCACCGTCGGCAGCCGTTTGAAGCGTCAGATGGCAGTTTGAGAAATGGCTAAGTCTGGAACCCGTAAAAGCAATTTAATCAGGGCCTTTTAATTTTTCAAGGGGTTAAACGATGGATTTTGGTACTTGTGTCTCCAGCCAGACATTTCTTCCTTTGTTCGCGAGGGTTTTCCTACGGATTCTCTCCGACCGCCTCAAAGATCACCTCTGGCCATCCGAAATCGCTATCGGCTAATACCGCGGACAGTTGGTCAGCCACCTATAAAATAGGGAGTGCCAGTAAAAGTGGAAGTATCTTGAGTAAATGGACGCCTATATGCTCAAAAGATGACTTTTCGGAATCGTTGAAGTCTGACGATGAATCTCACAGCTTCAACAAAATTGTCAATTGAAGTTCAAAATATACCTGTTTATAAATGGCGATTTTCTATTTTTGGCGCCCTTGCATGATAATAAATATTTTATTATTATTTTCAAATTTGAACTTCCAGTCAGTGGCAGTGCAACTGAAAGGCAACCAATCAGAGGATTTCTATTCGTGTTAGGGTTTTGAGTTCTTGCAGTTACTAAGTGGTGCGAATTTCTTCTTATTTAACATGGCGCAATCTTCATTATTATTCACAAGCTTTCAAAGGAAATTCGTATTTCTCAAAGAGCAAATTTAATCTTAAGAGAATTCGTGATTTTCTAAGGCAAATTCATTATCTTCAAAGGGAAATCGAAGTTTATTAATTTCAAAGCAAACTTCAAAGATAAATTCGTATTTCTTCAGAAGAAAAGGCGCATATCTTCAAAGCAAATTCATCCAAAACAATTCGCAAATTCCTCAAAGGCGTTTTCCTTAAACCAATAAAATTTGCAAGTTCTCCAGAGATTCAAAGGTGGATTTCATATTCAAGGGCGAATTTTATATTCAAAAGGCGAATCCTCAAATTCATTATATAAATTCGTATTTTCTTCAGAGGAAATTCGAATTTCTTCATATTCAAAGGCGCAAATTTCAAGAGAGGAAAGTTCGTGGTTTTCAAAACAAGGCGAATTTTTCCAGTTCAGAGGCAAAGTCTACATCAATTCACAAAGGCGATTTTGTTTAACATATCTTTTTGCAGATTTAAGTTCACAAATATCAGCAATCTAAAGAAATCTTGGGCGATTTTCACAAGAAGAAGACATAATAAAAACGTCTTTTTCATCTTTTCAATCACAGATTTCTCACAAAATACATTGTGCATGTTCCTAAAATTGGCGAATTTGGCAAGTCTCAGTATCTGGATCATTCTCATATAATTTCCTCGAGTTGAAATTGTGCGTTTGATTTTTCATGAATTTTTAGCTTCAGAACATTCGTTCTTGAATTGCTAATTTTCTCAAGTGAAAAATCTTTGTACAATCGAGTAGAAGTTGAATTTTCGCAAATCTGACGTTCTGGTTGTCTTTAGAATCCTTTTTCCTCGACAAACCCATATCTCGATTTTTCGCTGAAAAATAATTCTTCGAAGGTTGGCTTTAACTCTCGCAGCTATTTTAGCTTTCCGTAAATCTTGTCAATATAGTCAAGTTCACAAATAACGTGCTTAATTTTTCTGCACGCAGTTCACTCACCTTGAATACGTGACCAAAACCGCTCCTTACTCATGATTTCCGCAGTTGGTTGGAGATGTACCTTCACAAAGTATTGCCGGGCGTTGTCGATCCGCTAAGATCGTGGTTCAATCATTTAGAATATTGAGCAGTCTAGCTTACTAGAGGCCGCTTCCATACCTATCTCCGTTCACTGTGTTGAATTCGTGATGTCTTGCATTAAGCATTACAATTCTACTACTCGTGAGATAGTGTCAGTTGACGGACGGGTCATTTGCAGTCCCAAACCTTTGGACATCGAAAGGAGTTTTGGCATTCCTCAACACCAGAACAGCCTAGTTGTTTCTATGGAGCAGTGTGCGCAGGCATTTGATGCCGATATGGACAAATGTTAGAAGAAGATGGCAGAAAGATGGTTAAAACAAGCAAAGAACAGATTGCCAAACAATGTGGGTTGGCAGAATACAAGGATGAGTATGCGATTCTAATCACACTCCTGAATCGTGTCTCAGGTCAAGAACATGCAAATGTTTTCCAGCCTTTGATGTATTACATTATTGGTCGCATCATTTCTGGGCAGGAGCATTATGACTGGGCATCCTTCATCAGTGACATTCTCCACAGGCAGATCACCGGTTTCTTAGTTGCCCATGAGTTTCACATGTGTTCATATCTCGTGTACTTGATCGCTTATCAGGGTCAGTTCTGAGGGTTAAACACCGTGGGCATCCTCAGTGTTCAGAAAGTTTACCAATATTATGATCAGCTTGAGTTCACTGTGAGTCAACGCCATTTCCGCTGCAGGTTCACTGCTTTCTTTGACTTATACAAAGTGAGGAACTTTGGACCGGAATTGCATGTTCGTATCTCTCGGCAGTTGCTAGGGCAGCAATGGATGGATGGGCAGATTGGTTTATTCAGTTCCCAACATACACCTACATCCGAATATACGGGTTTACAGGAAATCCAGCTATGCTTCCATGTTATCCTTCGGATAAGACAATCTTTCAGGAATTCCTAAGACAGATGCATGATGTTCATCGTCTTCTTCGCCGCAGGAACATACCATCTCTCAACTTTCCTTTTCAATTTGGAATGTATTGGTGCAAGTCAGCAATTGATAGTAAGATCGCAGGGCAAGAACTTGAGAAATATCATCTTAAGTATCTTGTCGAAGCACGTGCCTATGACCTTTCAGGTCATTATACAGCTTGCCTTGCTGGAGGCACATATCACGAGCCTTCTATGGAGGATTACTGGGCAAATTGCGCAGATGACTTCGAGGTTCGCAGACGCAGTTATGGCCGTTTCTCTCTCTCATAGATTTCTATTTTCTTATCAGAGGATGTGGGAGGTTTATCAGATGACGAGGGAGAAGTTCTTCCTCAGTTTTTCAGAGAGTAGGTCGATACACAACCGTTGCCAGCAGTAGATTGGTACGCCAAGGAATATGCAACGGTCAAAGAGAGGTCAAGTAGAGTTATTCAAAACAGTATACTTTACCTCGACAGCAAGAAGACAAGGAGGGTAAGTGTGCCCAGAGCAGAGCCACCAGTAGTGGTGAATCCTTCGCTACCTTCCCTTCGTTACCTTCCTCGTCAAAACCTAACAAAAAGAAGAGTAATCCTCCCAAGAAAGTACAAGCGCCAAACAATTCAAAGGGCAAGGCGCTTGCCACTGTTACACATACGGAGCCTGACAGATATCCTATCACAGAATCAGTTCAGAGGTCAGTTCAGAGCCCGCCAGTACCTGAGGTTCAGCCTCAAGCTCCTACACCAGTTTCAGAGCCTTCACCAGTCCCAATTCACATTGAATTGGATTTAGACTCTCCACCTCGCAGTGGGTCTTCTACACACTCACTCTCATCAATACCTCCTGTCGCTAGTGCAGACCCTTCTAGTAGCATTAGCCGAGACCAATCTTGGATCGAAGCTCAGCTAGGAAGGAAGAGGAGGCAGCCATCTTATGTTCTTAATCATTCCGATTTTGATGACATTTATCAGAATGCACCGGATAAGAGAGTCAAGAACATGGTTCACGTAGAGAGAAACACTAATATGGAGATTGTCATTGAGACTCATTGCATCACTGTGGAAGAACTTGATCAACAGAATCTCTCAGATTTTGGTTATCATACTAACCTTTGGTCAGCAAAGACATGCCGCACTCAAAGTTGATCTTCTACAAGTTGCTACAGATAGTGCCAGGGATAGAATACTAAAAGACGGAGAGGATAAGGCAGCCCTAAAGGCTGAAATCAGACAGCTTCGTCAGTATATTTCTAGCCTTGTTCATAGATCCGATGCCATTAGTACACTCCCACCGATGCTTGAGCCTCCAGCAGAGCAAAGTCAACTCAATCACTTGGTTGCATATGGCAAGCGTTTGGAGGAATGGGAGGAGGAGTTCGTTGCTAGAGGCCGTACTATGCTTACAGAGTTATATCAGTTGCGGTACAATGTACAAGAGCTCCGTCTTCGTCTTCAGGATGAGGAACGGGATATGGCAATTAACAAACCCCGGGACGAGATTATGATTGCTCACCTGAGTGTGGCTTATGATACAGTCACGGATGCAGAGGACAGAGAGGCTATCTACTCTTGGAAGACACAATTGGTTTTCAGGGTAAAGATAGAGGACAGTTTAGCATCAGAGTTGGCTGAGAGTAGAGAGCACGTCACTAGTGCACTCCGGTTTGTGAGAACTCTAGTATCTCGCTTACCGTGCCGTTATCAGATCGAGGGTGGTGCCTACGTGGAGCTTACCGATGTTCAGTCAGAACTCCAGGCACTCATTCATACCATTTTTAGTGGGGAGACCGTTGGCTGTAAGATTACTCAGCTTACAGTCATGTCGCATTGTTCGATGAGGCAACGAGGAGTAGGGGCGAACTTCAGTCTCAGATCACAGCTGGTGAGGATATGCTGCATCGACATAGCATTCTTCGACAGAGTCTCATAGCTCCAGATAGTGATACAACTAACAATCTCGTTGAGGGATTGATTGCTCGAGATCACGACCAGAAACTTCAGTTCCCACCTCTCAGGATAGACATTACACACACGAGTTGAACTTGGTGTTACCCTTTTAAGTTAACTCGATGTTGTCATCACATGCATATCTATTCTGAGATTCGCCTTTCACACTTGGAGTTTCTTTTAGGGTTTTTTCGTTAACTGATGATAGTCTTCCAGTTAACTTGCTTTCAATAAAGGACGTGCATGCTCGCACAATTGTCCGTTTTTAGATTAGATGTTCCAGTTAACTGATGGTAGCTTTCCAGTTAACTGTATAGTTTACTTAATTAGGGTTTGGTGCGTGACTTGCATGCATTGCAAGAACTGTAGATGACTCAAGGTGATTTTAGGGTTCCCTACACCTTGATGTATATAAATAAGGGCTTTTGCTCATTTGTAAATAACTTTTGCTTGAGAGAGAAATATATGCTGCGCCTACCTTGCCCTCAATATTGTTCTTTTGGTATTTGTTCATGTGTCTTCACTATTGCAATTAATTGTTATGCCACATAGGGTTTCAAGAGATTGTAGTGGTGAATTCTTTCCTTAGTTTAGATAAATCTGTTTGAACATCTTTATCATTGAGATCAATTGTTATGCCACATAGGGTTTCAAGAGATTGAGGTGATAAATCTGTTTTGTGTCTATTTACCATTGTGATCAATCGTTATGCCACATAGGGTTTCGAGAAATTACAGTGATAAATCTGTTTCGTGAATCTTTATCAATATAATCAAAGGTTATGCCACATAGGGTTTCGTGAGATTGTAATGATAAAGGCTGTTTTGTGAAGACTTTGCTATTTCAATCAAGTGTTATGCCACACAGGGTTCCATAAGATTGTCTTGGTAAATTCTTAAATCTGTTTTGTGCCCAATAAGCTGGTTTAAATTGAGATGATAGTTGCGCCACCTTGCCCTCAAGTAGAGAATTTAAACCCGTTTATCGTCAGTTAGTCAAACCTTGCTCCGTTTCCTCTCGCTCTGTTTTCCTGAGGAGATTGGATAGATTAAATTTAAGTTGTAGTTAGTAGATCTGCAAAACCAGAGAAAACTCAGCTGCAACGTATAGGTTCTTTCAAGAAAGCCTTGTGCCTCTACAGCTGAAACAAAAAGACAGGACATAGTTTAGCTTATTTTCCTTTGCAAGTATTTTTGTCAAAGCACAACAAGGGAGCTTCCCCTCCTAATTTGAAGAGCACTCATTGCGTAGTGTACACAGGCTGTTCATAACAACTTCTACTCCAGAGGTGTTAGTTGTTACGCCAACAAAGGTAAAACTAGAAAAAGGAATTTCTAAAGAAGAGATCTCTAATGCTATTTTGTCCTTTCAGAATGGGAAATCACCTAGGGTAGATGGTTTGCCAATTGAATTTTATAAAGCTAATATGGATTGGGTGGTGGACAACCTATATAGGGTGTATCAAGAAGCTATTGAAAAAGGATCCTTAGGGAGTGACATAAATAAAGGAATAATAAAGTTGTTACCAAAAGACGGGGATAAGAGTAATATTAAAAATTGGAGGCCTACTACTCTCCTAAATGTATCCTACAAAATTTTAGCAAAATTATTGGCTAGGAGATTAATCGAGATATTACCAGAGATAATTAATCATACCCAAACTGGGTTTATTGAAGGTAAGTATATACTTGAAAGCTTGATAACAACTTGGGAAGCTTTAGATTGGCCAAAAAGAAACAATCAAGAGGTGGGGATCTTTCTTGACTTTGAAAAAGCCTATGATAGAATTGAATGGTCATTTGTGATTGCTATACTAGAGGTGGTTGGTTTCCCAATGGAATTTTGCAAAATGTTAAAAGTTTTATTTAAAGATACAAATGCACAAATTGAGGTAAATGGATCTCTCACTAAGCCTTTCTCCTTGGGTAGGTCCATAAGACAAGGCTGCCGCTTAGACACTACACTATTTGTAGTTGCTGCTGAAGCATTGTTCTATATTCTGAGGGATAATAGACTAGATGCCAAAATTAAGGGAGTTGTGCTTCTTGACTACTCTTTGTTGGCATTTAAATTCGCACCTCTGGAATGCGTATTTGAAACAGACAACTATGCACAGTAAAACTGCTCTTCAAATTAGGAGGGGAAGCTCCCTCTTGGTAATGGTGTTGAAAGAAAGTAAACTAAAAACTAAGTTGCCTATCTTTTTGATCAGCTAGAGCACAAGGTTTATAAAACACAAACGCCGCAACTGAGATTTTCTGATTTAAGAACTTCAACTACGACTAACTTAAGCTAAAGACGTTTCTAACTTCTCAAGTAATACGCAGAGCAAGAGAAACTAGAAATGAACAAGGTTGATTCTCTGACAAAGTGCTTCAATAAACTTTTTTCCAACAAACATCTACACACTTCAATGTAAGTTGAAATTAAGATCATAAAAGCATAACACAAATAACGAAAATCTGAGACGTTATACCAAGGCAAAGGAGGCTCATGATTTTATTTCTCAAACTTCTGGAACAAAGATTATCCTAACACATGCACGGAACAAGAACTTGCAGCTAAAAAGGCTTGCAAACTCGTTCTTACACAAAGAGAACAGCAATTACAATAACTCCTTGTTGGCTAAAAGAGACTCAACAATTTGCTATCATAAAACAATTGAACAACACTTGAATAATAAATAGAAGGCACAACAGGCTCAGCGTTTTGTTATCACTAGCATGGTTAAAGAAAACTAATGAGCAAAGGCTCTTATTTATAGGCAAGTAGAGGAGTAGGGAACCCTAAAATCTCCTTGCTTTTACAGTCTAGGGCTTGCTCAACAAGCAAGCTTTATTTCTAAACCTAGAAAGAACATAACATCTAACACCTAAAAAAGCAGGAAAAGCGGGAAACGGCAACTATTACATTTATCTTCTTTCTCTTCTTCAAAGAATGGATAAGAATTGCTCTAAGAATAGAAAGAAAGCTTCTAGAAGAAAGCTCCTTTAAATCTCTCTGACATCCGCTAAAAAGCAGGAAACTGTGTCCCGGTTCGGTGCATCTATCCCATCAATAGCAAAATTGTGTTTTTCCAAGATATCTTCTCCATTTGCAATTGATCTCAGGAAATCTTTGACCTCATTGGCTGCTTTTTCAAATCTTGCTGACATCATGGCAAGGTGATTCATTCTGCGACCAACTGTATTGCTGCTATCACAATTGCGAACAACACTCTGAAATTGAGCTTGCACTTCATCAAGCCAGACGTAGGATGTGATGTCCCCTTTCCTATAGCACGACTGGAGATCACATAGCCTTTTAATTCCCGAGGCTAATGTTGAAATTGAGGGAATCATTCATTTAATTACGAATATTTACCTATGGTTCAAATAAATATTAAAAGGAGATATGAGTAATTAAATGAATCACTTTATTAAGTGACTTATGAAATATTTGAAAATGCTACTTTACCAAAAGTCACTTTTATTGGGGTTGAAAATATAAAATGAAATGTGACTTTATGTTATATGGTGGAATTAAATTGAAAAGAATTCGAGCTTTCATCGGACCTCTTAAGGGAAATACAAAAGAAAAGAGGAGGGGATGAATTCGCACTTTTTGGATGCATCTTCTTTCTGGACAGAGAACTCATCGAGCTTCTTAGTTAGGGTTTGGAAACCCTTGCACCCAGGTTCGGATGTGGAATCCATCCCTAGCTGGTTTCGTGGCAGTTGAAAGCATAAGACTCTACGCACAAACAGATTTTCGCGTCCTGCATTCGTCTGAAGTTCGCTACCATGGAGATCGAGTTTTGGTGTTAGTATTTGAGGTGAGGGCATTTTGTTACAAGGGAGCCCTAGGCGTCTTTTTACAAACAAATACTGCACTCATTGTCATTGTTTGATAAAGTTTGGGCGAGCTGATAAAGAGACGCGTTTGCTGTTAAGAGGAAAACGACTTCCCTTGGCCGTGGCTTGGACGCGAGTGCTATAGAAGGGTATTTTGAGAGGCGTTTGAAGGAGGAATGTGAGACGCCATGTTGAAAGGAAGAAACGACTGGCAGAAAGGATAAATCTCGGGCTGAGACACATTTCTATGCATTCCTTGAGTTCTTACCAGAATTCTTCAAGTTGGTGCGATTGGGTTTAGAGTGTTTGGGCGAGTAAATGATGAACACGGCTTCCTTTATTGACTTGCAAGCAACCTACGATATGCTGCTTGGGTTTCAGACCTTTATCCATCTCCAGGTTTGAGCATTTCATTACCAGCATTTGCCAGCATTTGTTCAAGTAATTTTTGATCAGAAAATCCAGAATATTCAAGCTCAATGTTGAAACAAAACCCTGACTATTTCTATTGCGTTATCAGTTATAAATGCTGTTATAAACAGTAGGTTATTGGAGTATTGATTGAGTTTAAAACATAGCTGTGTGTGGGAACTTTGGTGTCCAAATTGGGTCAGTTGAACTGGTTATCAGATCTGAGAACAATTTCTATTTATAACTGTAACTTGTAATTCTCTCAGACAGCTTTTTATCATCTGCTGTGCATGCATGTTAGTCTTAAAATATTCAGGAAATACCTTGAAATTGCTGCTACAGCCTTGTCATTCTTGTTGTGCAATACCAGTACTAATATGAAGGGTCTAGATTGAAGATGTTAGTAGTTTGTCACTGTTTCTGCCTTCTAATGATGAATGCCATTTGTTAAATGTAATGCTGTTCTGGAATACAAGAAAAGAAAAATGATCAGACCCAGTTATTGTTCACAGCTTGATGCTCACTTCTAACGAATGTTGTTAAGTCCTGCTTAACGTTTACCATTTGTGTTGAAAAGAGCTCCCTTCAAATCAAAACACGCAAACAGAAACAAACCAGCCGATACAGATTACACACCTAGTGCTCAACTTAATTCCAAGGAGTCAAAACAGTAATTTTGGGCAAAAATTTGCAAGGCTCTTTACATAGGAACCGTCTTCAAGACTGTACCGAGAAGGAATCTCTGTGACAAACTCATTAATGAAAAGATGAGCTTCGATCACCCTTTGTCTGTAGGCAATAAACTCCTCGGATATCCTTTCATAGGTTTTAACTTTGAAGACATGACGCTCTCTCCAAGCAAGGATCTGCCTCTTGTGTTCTTTTGAAACTGCTGAACCATAGGCTATATCTAAATCTACAATGATGATCTCATGCCTTGGTTTTACTTCAGCCACTGATTGTTCAAACCCTTGGATACCTTGACGTAGCTCATGAGCGTTTTCTCTCAACTGAAACATCCGTGCCAAGATCTCCTTTCCTCTGACAATGAAACTCTTGATCCACTCCTGAGTTTCCTTCCCACAAATAACCAGCTGTCTCAACTGATGATGATTCGCTGGTGTCTCTAAAACCTGGGGCAGCAACTGGGTAGCCTGTGAAGAACCATGGGCAAGGTTAGAAATATAAAGCCTAAGTTGTTGGATTTTAGCCTTGAGGGCTGCCTTGTCTTATCCATCCTTGAGCACTCTTTCATGAAGGCTTTCAGACACAACTCTGAATAGACTGACATCTACATGTCTGGTATGGATATCTTTCTTTTAAGCACTAGGAAGACCTTGCTATGTTCGAGGACTTGCCTTGTCCTTTCTTCAACTGAGAGGGATTCCTTATTAGCCCAGTTGACTTGAGGAAGGGGCTGATCTTCAATTCCCTTTCGGGCATACATCAGGAGTAACACATCCTCATCATCATCTGACAATCCTTCGATATCCTCTGAAAGGCAGTCTTTCATCTGGTGAAGAGTGAGCCTGCTGTAACTATGCCTTCGCACCTCAAACTCATTTGTACAATTAGCCCAAAAATCTTCAAGGGCGGATATATGAGCATAGTTTTTCTCAAGTTGGCCAGCGCAGACACCATGAGGATCATATGATTGTCTCTCACTGTAAGGCTTGAGGCGGAGTTTGTCTAACTCATCTCCCATTGTCTTAGCATCTGTTGCTGTCCTGCATGTATAGATTCCTAGTCCCAATGGAAAATTGAGGGTGGGTTTCTTTCTATTCCTCAAGAATGCGTGGACATTGTATGCCTGCCTTAAGAACTCCATGAAGACAACTTCGTCTGATGGGTACCTTGGTAGCATGAGCGGGGCACCTGAATAGCCATAGACTCTGAGATAGGTGAAAGTAGTGTTGATGTGTTTTTCGTGACCGCACCAACGCAGAATAAAGTCGCCAACGGCTACCCTATTCTCTCTTGATCAAAGTATCCAGCATGCTAAGATTGCAAGAAAGTTCATGCGTTCAACTCCAAGGTTCTTTTAGTGCGAATAGGCTCAGTTGGCTCAATGTGATTTGCTGGTATTTCAAGGGGACTTACGGAATTGTTCGGCAGCGGAGAAAGGAATTCAAATGCTCGAAAGATTTGTCTATGAAGCGCGAGTTTCCTATTCTAACCAGAAAGTGCTGAATTGAAATGGGGTAAGGTTAGGAAGATTCTAATCTACTCAAAGGTGTGGGATATGGAGCTCAACTTCAGCAAACTTCTAACCGGACTTCGCTTTGCCTCGCATCGGACAGCTTCCACGGAGTCGGTGCAATCTTCAAGGGAGATGACTAAAGATGTTCAAACCACCACTTGACACGAAGATACCATCACAACGACGCATACCATCATTCAAACTGTGATTGAAGTTAAGTGCATAATATTCCAGTTGACCACACAAGGCGCATTCACCATCAGCAAATACACTAGTGGTATGGATAGACGAAGTTGCTTAGATCAAACACCACATTCCACAATTACTATCTACTTGCATGGAATGAAAATTATACTACTTTAAGTCACTACTTGAATCAGAAGGACGAAGAAACCTTGCTAGCTACTCACAACAAAGACGAAGTTCACCATCAATGAAAAACTCTTTTATTGAGAGAGTGTTCACAACAATTTCTTACAAAGTTTCCAAAGGGAAAACTTTCCCTCTTCTTCAACTACACTATCAATCTACTAAGTTACTCTAAGCTATCACCTAGTTGTCTCTCTACTCCGACTCCTACTCTAATCCTACTGTCTACTTTCTAATGAATTACAAATGAGGGGGACTCCCCCTTTATATAGCTAGCCAAGTCCCAAAAGACAGCTAGGGTTACAATCGACTGGATGGCCCAGGTCGTGCCACCTCATCCCTAAACAAGATTTGCCCTAAAAACTGCCACAAAGGAGAGGGGTAATAAATGAGCCATAATGTCCACCATCATCCTTCTAGAAGATTCCAATCTTGAAACGCGTTCACACTGCCCTCGATCTTCTTCTTGACGATGCTCTTCAACTTCTTTGTCATTTGAGCTAACACTTAGCCAATTTCTTGCAACTTTCTCCCTTCGAGATTGAAACTCATAACTTTATCTTCCTCTGAAGGTTGTAATATCATCGTGCTTCACCACTTCAAGTCATTGTGCTCTGGCCTTGACATTCCTCCTGCAAAACAGGCGAGGAGAAAAGCATTAGAACACTTCATAATGTAAACTTAACTCACTTACCAGGATTTTCATGCTTTGATCTCCAAGCGTTCATCGCCTTCACTAGCCAACTTCATGTTCAAATTCTTCATGCCTCAGCCAAATTTTCAACGCATCCTCTTCAAGGGCGTATCATCTCTGAGAAATTCATTTCACTACCTGGGGCTCCGACAACCTTGATTTTATTCATCTCTGGCTCAAGAAGACCATCCTCACGAAGGATTTAAACAAATTCAACTAGGCAGTTCCTTTCAAATTCATCACCTGGAGGATTTCACCTTGAAAACACATTTTCTTCACATTTGCCTTAGAAAATTTTCAAATTTCCCTTAGGAAATTCATCAACCTAGTGCCCACTAAAAATCTTCACCTCAGAATTCCTGGCAAGCTGTGGAGGACTTTAAAATCCATTCCTCATCGATAATCTTTGATACCCAGAAGAAAATTTCTTTCAGAACGCGTCGAACCCATGGGTGCACAACGAACGGGTTCATTTAATTTTCTTGAATTTTGAACCTTAGAAAATATTCTTTCATCAAATTTATTCTCGTTCTTCGATCCTGTTGTGACCTTTTCACACATCGCCCCATTCAAGATGGGGACCCCCCTAATTTTTGCTCCGTTCCGGTCTTTTGGGCTTGGGTTTTCTTCTCTCTCTCGCTCTGTCTCTTTCCTGATGTCTGCCTTTCGGGGGGGGTTGTGTTCGTCATTGAGCTTAAACGCGAAAATTCTGACCGAGTCTAAAATTAGGGTTTCATCGTTTCTGGTCAGTCCAAGGTCAAGTAGAGTCAGAAAATTGAAAATTGAACTTAATGTTGTTGTCAGCAGACATCCAGCAGGTTTCAGTAAGTTTCATCAAATTCAGTGCCACTATTTTTTAGTAAGTGCGCTATTGAGCAATTTGTCGACTATTTTTGAGATTAGATCATCCTGCTTTGCATTTAGAGTGTATCGGATTGCTTGCATGTCAAATTTGAGGCAAAGCAGACTTACTATTTTTTAGCGGTCGGCTTAAATACGAATTTGAGTCGAGATCGCAGAATTTTCTTTGCATGTGGATATTCATACAGGTTTCGAGACCTTCGCGATGGTATAACATGCAAGGCAAGAGCTGACTACTTACAGGATTCCTGACCTTAGAGGCTATTTTTTAGGGTTTACGCCGAGTTTCTTTTGCATGGCCGAGATTTGATTCACGATGGGTTTTAAAGCTGCGATGGTGTGACATGCAAGCGAGGATTCTCTCACTCGGTAAGAACTTGCTATTTTAGCGGTGTATCCGACTGACCACTTCAGCGGTTGATTCCGCGAAATGCGTCGCGGTGCGGCGGCTTGAGACAAAGCGGAGATCTTTTTGATGCATGCAATGCAAAATTAGGGTTTTCCGACCAGACCTAAAATAGGCATCAGGTCAAAATCTTAATCCGGTGTAAACCACCGCGTCGGCGTTCTTGGGCTATCTTGGCGGGTGAAATTTGAGTCAAAGCGGGTACTTACTGTTTATGGCCGTCCAGGTGGAAACATGCTAAAATAGTAAATCAGTTGCATGCATCAGTGTCAGCCAACAGGTCGCGTGGTGAGGATCGCCTCATTCAAATTTCAACTCGATCGGAGCATGGGAGCTATCAGAAACATGAGCTTACTATTTATAGTAAGCCACCTTCAGAAACAGGCTTTAAATAGCAGGGTGACTAAAAATGGCAGTGTCGACAAGACAACAAGGTTATGAGGATGCAGTGTGCGAAATTTCAGGCCGTTCCGAGCTTCAGAGACGCAAATTCAGAGAACTTACTATAAATAGCAGGGCACGTAAGCTGGCAAGGATGATGAAAATTTGTCTAAGTCTGGAGTCTCGTCCAGCAGGCATAAGAAAATGCGCCCAGATTGATGAAGAGGCATAAAAATTTCTAAGTATGATGTTTATCCTGCACAGGGGTCAAAATGCGCCCAAGGCAAGAAGTCAAAGAAGGTCAACATTCTTCGTCCTGCTGCCAGGCCAAAATGCGCCCAAGAAGGAAGGGGAAAAGTTGAAAATTTTCTAAGGCATGAAGGAAATCCGCCACCCTCATCCAAATGCGCCCAAGATTGCAAGCTTATCCTTCACAGGGGGTGAAATGCGCCCAAGGTTGTAGGAGTCAAACAGGTCAAACGTTTTTATCCTCCTCACCCTCTAAAATGCGCCCAAAGTTATGCATGTGAAGACGAAATTTGGAAGGCGAAAAGTCACTCTTGAGGCGTTGGAAAAAGTTTATCCACTAGACATATCAAAATGCGCCCAAGGGGAAAGAAAAGTCAAAGAAGTCAACAATCTCGTCCTCCTCCATAGGCAAAATGCGCCCAAAGTTAGGCATGTGAAGACAAAACGTAGAAGTTGAAAGGTCACAAGGGACGTGGTGGCAAGTTTATCCTCCTCCTACATAGAAATGCGCCCATGTTTGGATGTGAAAGGTAAATAAAGGTGGTAATTAAGGTGAAGAATATTACCAGAGCATGGTGAAAGGTGTAAATGCTAAGCGCTCAAGGTGTTAGAGAATTTTTCAAGGACTTGTGAGGTGGTAAAGGTATGTGTGGCGTGATTTTCCCTCATGTGTGTGCTAGGCGCCTAAGGCCTAAAGGATGGAAATATTTCTAAGGCGTAGTGTGTGTTGAAAAATGGGAGATGGGAGGCATAAGGTTTTAAAATATTTTCTAAGGCATATGCTAGGCGTGACTTCCTTCAAGTGTGATACGCCTAAGGTGGTGAAGTGTTAGAGAAATTCATAAGACGTGTGAAATTTAAATTTTCTAAGGCGTTGGAATTTTTAATAGAATTGCCTTTCACGTGTGAGGTCAAATCCAAAATGGCAAGAGAAGTAAGAAATAAAAGTGTGCTCGACGAATAAAATTCTTCTAAATGAAGTTGATAAAATTTCTCTCACTGGCGGATGATCGAATAACTTTCTAAGGGAAATCTCTCAAAATGCAAGATGGTTTTAAAATATTTTCTAAGGCAAATTATTTTCCCTTGGAAAATACGCCTTGAGATCAGAGTGGTGAAATTTCTCCGTGAGGCAAGAGCAAATTTTATCAGCAGTGGAGTCAGAGACGATGATATTGCAAGGTGATTCAAATTTTTCAAGAAGTCAGAGCAACACAGGATGATCACAGGCGAAGAACGAATTTAAATGATGAAAATGATATTTTTCTAAGGTTCAAAATTGAAAAATTAAATGAACCCATTCATTGGGTACCCATGGATTCGAGGCATTCTGAAGAAAATTTGCTTCTGGGTACTGGACGTTTGGGATGATGAATGGATTTCCAAGTCTTTCAAGCTTCGCCGACACCTTTTCAGTGAAGAATTTAATCAGTGCTCGAATTGTGAATTTTCCTAAGGGAGAATTTTAAATTTTCTAAGGCAAAAACGAATAAAATGAGCTTTCAAGATGAATTTTCTTCGAATGATGAGTTCAAGAGGAATTGCTTAGATAATTTTAATTTTAAATTCTTCGAGGATGAATTTTCCAGAGCAGAAGAGAGTTAAAATTCGATTTCAAGTGGCAGAGCTCCGGCTGGTGAGTAAAAAATGATGAATTTAAATTAAAAAATTTTCGAAAAGGAATTCAAAGGCGCCAGTCAAAGTCAAGTTTCTAGAAGAACAAGATTCCCGACGACTGGAGACAAGTGTCAGAAACACCAGAGAGGGAAAATTCGAATTCTTGAAGTGGAGTAGTGGAGTTTAATGGCACTGGCTAAAATTAACTTCTTCTAGAATTCAAATTTTAGCTATAAAATGGAGAAGTTTTTCACTTGTTTTCACAGCTGAAGAAGTCGAACTTGCTCTGAGAGTGAAGCATTGCAGTGAGTTGCTGAGGCTTGAAGGAATTCGAAATTTTGCTGAGGAGTGCAAGTTGCTGAAGAGGTACGCCTTGAGGTTGCTTGTGTTGAGAGTTGAAAGAGGACGCCTTAAAGTTGCTGAGGGAGGTACGCCCTTGCTGATTAAGGAAGCTGCTGAAAGCTTGTGCTGAGAGGTACGACTTTGCTAGTTTAGTTTGTTGCTGAAGCTAGTTGCCAGTTGAGAAAGACGCCTTGAAGCAAAGAAGTAGTTGAGAGTTTTAAAAGTACGAACTTGCTAGTTTGCTGTTTGCTGATTGCTGATACGAAGTTGAAATTGCTGATTGCTGATTGTGAAGTAAAGTCATCAAAGTCCACTTAGAAATCTGTTCTAAGTGTTGGAATTCGAACTTATTCAAGAGAAGAAGCTGAGGTTTGCAAACAAGAAAGTTATTGCAGCTTCTAAAGTCGACTGCAGCCCCTATACAATGCCTTATTTTATTAAATTTAAATTGCTGATGAATGTTTGTTATGTTGCAGATGGCTGAAGCGAGGACAACCGGAAAGGACAATGGTGCTTCAAGACAAGCAGTGATCAAGAAGCTGAGCAAAACGTTCATGCCAGAGTTGAAATTCATTTCAAAGCTGGGCAAGTTGACAGACACCAACCTGGGCTCTGTCAACCTGGAAACCTTCAAGAACAGGCTGTTTGGAATTGGAAGTCATCGGGCTTCGGTCACTTCGCACAACATCGTCCGCAGTGGATTATATGCAGCTGCTGGTTTTCCGCCAGCCATTCAATGTTCGGAGCTGATAATGGAGTGCGCTAATTGCTACGAGAAGGAACACCAGTCGATTATGTCACCAGATGGCCAAGTGCTTGCCAATCTCACTCCGGCAGCCATTGGTGAAGCTTTCGGGATCCCGGTGCACAGGAATATGATTTACAAGTCCAGGGAGCGAGCGGAGCGGATGTATGCTTCTGCTTTTGAAAGGTGCATGGACACAATTAACACCCACTGGATGAGCACTCCCAAGCCTTCTCGTGCGAAGTTGCCGAAACAGATCATAGCGGAGGACCTGAAACAAGAGTACTGTGATCTTATCATGATGCTGAGCAGGGTTGGTGGTTGCCCACAGTCCTACATTTTTGAGCCTTGGATGTTTTATTACATCAACCTGGTGCTAGAGGGCAAGGATTATGTCAATTGGGCTGAGATGATCAGCGATAGTATACATGAGCAGCTCCTGAGCTTGAGGAGGACTAAAACGTTTTACATGAGCTCCTACCTTATTTATATGTTGGCACGAATGACGAGGTACAGGGGGATCTCTTACAAAGAGCCTGTTGGATGCGGCTCTCATCAGTTCAAAATCCATGAGGCGTGTACACAGTTGCACCTGTCAAGTACAACCCACTACAAACGTGTCAACGATTCATTCACCATGTACATCACGAGGCTGCTTCAGGAGCGGTTACACCACAGAATCTCTAGAAATGCACAGGAGCTGATTGAGAGGTATGGGTGTTGGTTTATTCAGTTTCCGAGATTTTCATACATTAGGCTGCAAGGTTTTTCCTCATATCCATATAGGCTGCCTAAGTACCCGACAGATAAGATAATAATGCTAGAGATATCTAGACAGTTGCTTGCCTTTGACAAAATCCAAAAGAAGAAGAAAAAAGGAGGGATAGAGTTTCCAATTGTGATGGGCAACTCGGATGAGGTGTGTCCTTCGATACAGGCAGCTAGAGAAGCTGAAAGTGAGCTTCAATTTTACCACTTCTCATATCATATAAGCCGACAACACTACGACCCACACCATAACATCAATTGGGTTCTGTCGGAGGAGTTCAAACATAAGGCCACCATAGAAGATTATTGGGCTGATGCAGTTGATGAAATTGAAGTAAGGAAGAGAATGTTTTCTCGGTTGCCGATTACTCTGATCAGGGAGTGTGAGGTAGTTCCAGTTCCGGACCAGGTTAATGAGGATATGGATGTTGTGCATCCAGATTATGCAGCTGTTCGAGATACTCCACTTCCACCTATAGATTGGTCAGAGCCCGAGGTTGCTGATTTAGATACTCTCTCTATCCCAGTTATGACATTCACCAGGGCATGGGTTGACAGGAGAGTTAACAGATTGAAAAGTAGGTCAATTTCCTTGACTTACAACTTGATGGGAGATCACAGGACGCCCACCACAGGAAGAAAGAAACAGATCACACGGGGTCCAGAGTCCAGAAAGAAAGAAATAGTTCAGCCAGAGCCTCCACGAGTCACAGTGGCAGCACCTTTGGAGACACGTTCTCCAAATTTACAGGAGGTGTCCTTATTTGCTGATCAGAGGATTGCAGTGAATCAGGTACCGATAGTACAGGATGATATTCAGCCTCCACGGAGGGAGTCGGTTGGCCAGAGTGCCAATGTACCTGTTAGGATTGATCAGCAGGATGATGAGGGGACTATTATTGACCCTTAGTTTCAGCAAGAGTTAGAGGCGGCCATGAATGATGATAATGATGATGATATAGTGTCAGGTGATACTCAGCCACTTGAGGACGATGAGCCTCGCCATAATGAAGAAGAAGTTGAACAGGTTAGAGAAGTCGAGGCACAAGAGCAACAGCCCTTCGACATACAGTATGAGGTGCCCGATTGGCTCAAAGATAGAATGAGAAGAAGCCCTAGTGAGGAGCTTGATCCAGCGGTTGAAATGGAAGAGTTCTTGAACCGGATTAGTGCACCTCCACCGAAGAAGAAGGCAAGAAAATTTTCGAAGATCTCCACTGAGGAGGATGGCTCTCGTACTCTTCACGTTGCTGTCCCACGAGTTGAGTGTGACCGGAATGAAGCAGTTCCTGAGAATTATGTGGTCACCACTCTGGATTTGGGACGCCCTACTAGTGCTCAGATTGTTGAGGAGTGTGATAACTCCTTCCTCGCCCTCAAGGATAGGTTGTTCAAGAAAGAAGGAAAGTACAAAAGGTTGAAACGAGAACACAAAGCCTTAATTGGATATGTTTAGCAGTTGTCTCGTTCTCGAGGGCAGGATGTACCAGTGATAGAGCCTCCAGCAGATATTCCTAGAGAGTCGATCAGCGGCTTAGTAGAGTTGGGGAGAATGGCACAGGAGGCAGATAAGGGGTCACCGGAGTTCGTGTTGAGATAGAGAAATTTATGGAGGACCTTGCTCTGCCTTTCAACATGCCTCTACTATTTTGGCACGGATGGATGCGGTGGATCATGCTTGGGGCGATGCCTCTATCTATCACAGAAAGTCATCCAACGTCTTGAGGTATTGAGGCATGTGCCATTGCAGTTGCTGATTGATGGAGGTGTCATTCAGCGAATGACCGATATGATTTCTCTCGGTGGTATTCTTCGGCTATCACGTATGGGGCTTCGATGCAGCAAGATTCATTCAAGGCATGTGGCTATGGCCAACATCATAGATGGAGTTCAGAACACCTTTGAGGCCATATTTGCTAGGCGGCTGAATCCAGATGAGATAAGTTTTGATAATTTGAGGGGTTTGCTGGTGCCTTTCTTCGCAGACGTTAAGACCTTTGTACAGGATGACTTTGAAAATACTGCTACTTTCTCCACTTTGATCCAGAACACGCAGGACTCCTTGGCTGCTTGGAGAAAGTCTTGTACAAGGCATGAGCATTCAGTCACGGTGTTAGAGTTTCAGTTAGATTGTGTTCCACCGATTTCAGCTCAGAGGTTGAGGTTGTGCTTCAGCAGATTTGTTGAGTTGGCGGTAAGAGAGAAGGCAAATGGGAACACATCATCGGACGAGATCTTCTAGAAGACTGAATGTGGAGCATTTATTGCTTTTGCTATTTTGGGAGTGAGTGGGAATCTTTGATTCATTTAATGTACCACTCCCTTTGACGGTTTTTAGGGTTAGGGCTGAGGTGGCACGATTCGGCCACCTATTGATTGTAACCCTAGCCGCCTTTTGGGACTTGGCTAGCTATAAAAGGGGAGTCCCCCTCATTTGTAATTCATTAGAATTAGACATTGGAATAGAGTAGACATTGAGAGAGTAGCATTTTGCTTAGATAGCTAGCATTGTAGAGCATTTTGCATAATTTGGAGAAGAAAGAAAGTTTTCCCTTTGAAAACTTTTGGGAGATTGTTGTGTAACACTTTTCGTGATAATAGATCTTTTCATTGATGATGGAATTCGCCTTGTCACGAATTGCTAGCAAGGTCTCTTCTTCCTTTCGTATCCAAGTAGCTTAATTTCATGCAAGTAGCTTACTTTGGTGTGTGGTGTTTTATTGAGATAGCTTCGCTTGATTCCATACCACTAGCAGCTTGTTGATGATAAGTCTGCCTTGCGTGGTCAACTGGACATTATCTTGAGTTTAACTTCGGTTGTGGTTTACATGCTTATATGCGTCGTTTTGATGGTGTATGTATGTTAAATTATAACTTGAACATCTTTTGCTATCCCTTTGAAGATTGCACCGATTTTACCGAGGCTGTCCGACGTGAGGCTAGGTGAAATCTGGTTGAAGTCTATTGAAACGAAGCCCCACATATCCTGCATTTAGAGTAGCATATAAATTTCTTAGGCCTTACCCCTTTTACTTTCCGTACATCTCTTATTAGTCTTAGGAAAAGAACCACATTGCCAAATCATACACATAAGAATCCCCTTCAAAATCATACATTAGCTGCTGACTGCAGGAAATCTGAACAATTACGTAAGTCCCCTCGTAAGAACACAGCAATACACATCAACCAAACTGGGTCTATTCGCACTTAAGGAACCTTGGAGTTGAACGTGTGATCTATCTCGCAATCTTAGCACACGGAATACTTTGATCAAGAGAGAACAGAGTAGCCCTAAACTATTTTTGTTCTGCTGTTTGGTGCGGTCACAAAAACCACATCAACACATCCCCTCTGAGAATTTTGCTTTGACTTGGAAATTTTTTATCAATCATGTGGAGCTGGCATTCACTGACTTTACCCCCGACAATTCATCTGTGCTTCAAGAAAAAAATTCACCACCTCGGAGCTCTAGGCGTATTTTCTAAGGAAGACAATATTTTGCCTTAGAAAATTTTTAAATCATCTCTTGGGAAAATTTTGCCTTGGAAATTTTTCACTTTAAAATTTTGGCTGGTGAGAAAGACATCAACTTCACTTAGAAAATTTTATTCATAGAGGTGCCTGGCACATTTTATTTTTCTAGCCACCACTTCGCATTTTACTTCACACTTGAAAAATATTTTTGAAGCTCCAATGCCTTAAAAAAAATTCCCATCACTCATCTTATACTTTATAACATACTTGAGGAAAATCACGCCTTAGCACTTCATTTCCACCATCTCACAAGCCTGGCATCACACTTCATGGAGGATATATTAAATTTCAACGCCTAGCAATTTTTATTTCACCACCACACGCCTTAGAACTTTTTCCAACACCTACCACCCTAGGCGCACATAGCACTTCAAGAGGGATATTGCCACGCCTAAGGAAATATTTTCAACATTCTTTAGCATTCACCACCCTTGGCACATTTCACACCTGAAGAGGAAATTCAAAAATTACGCCTAGCATTCATCCTTCCTTTACCACGCCTTGAAACATTCACTTATCTTTCACCTTATTTACCACCTTGTCTTCACCTTTTACACTTTCAACTTGGCGCATTTTGACATGCAAGAAGGATGACCCTTCAACTTCTCTGTTTTGTCTTCACTTGACTCCATTTGGGCGCATTTCAGCCTAGCTGGTGGATGAAATATGTTGACTTGTTGACTCTCTTCTTTCCTGGGCGCATTTTGGCCTAGCTGGTGGATAAAACTTATAACAACGCCTTTGAGTGACTCTTCACCTTCCTCGCTTTCGTCTTGACATGCATGCTTTTGGGCGCATTTTGCCCATGGAGGAGGATGAGATATGTTTGACTTCCTTTGACTTTCTTGTGAGTGGGCGCATTTTACTAGTGGAGGAGGATAAAGTTTATACTTAGAACTTTTTTCATGCTATCAACCTCCCTTGGGCGCATTTTGAGGTGGCAAGAGGATGAGACTTAGAAATTTTTTAAATTTTCTCCTTGAGGGTGGGCGCATTTCTCCATGTCTACAGGATAAAATTCTTTGACTTTTCTTTGACCAGTTGTGCTTTGGGCGTATTTTGGCCTGTGTACTGGACGAGCTCAACACTCTTAGAAATTTTCATGCCTTCTCATCAACTGGGCGCACTTTGCTAGGCCTGCTGGATGAACTTCCAGACTTAGAACTTTTTCTTCATTTTCACCAGTTTCCACACCCTGCTATTTATAGTAAGCTCTCTGAATTTTGCACTTCTGAAGCTTGGAACGACTTGAAATTTCGCACACTGCATCCTTATAACCTCATCAACTTGTTGACACTGCCATTTTTAGTCACCCTGCTATTTTTAGCACGTTTCTGAAGGTGGTTTACTATAAATAGTAACCTCTTGTTTCTGGTAGCTCCACTGCTCCAATCGACTTGAAATTTTAATGAGGCGCTCCTCACCACGTGGCCTATCTGTCGACATCAACGCATGCAGTCAATTTACTATTTTTAGCTTGTTTCCAATCTGACTTACTATAAATAGTAAGTGCTCCGTTCGTCTTGAAATTTCACCAGCAGATAGCCTGAAGAATGCTGATCGCGGTGGTTTACACCGGTTTTCGAAAATTCTGACTTTTTACGCCTCTTTTTGGGCTCCGAAGCTGGAAACCCTAATCTGCTCTGCATGCGTATCAAAAGATATTTGTTTGCTCTCGTTTCTGTGGCACTACGATCGGCTTGTGATTCTGAACTGCTGGGAAGCAGCTGCCGGGACACACCTGCTAAAAATAGCAAGTTCCTTACTGAGTGAGTATCTTCATTTGCATGTCACACCATCGAGAAGCTCTCGAAAAACCCACCAGGAATCATCCGACATGCAAAAGAAACCCTGACATGCAAACCCTAAAAATAGCCCTGGAAGACTGAATTCTGAAAGTGGTCGTCTCGTTTTGCATGTTATATCGTCGCGAAGGTCTTGAAAAACCCAGAAGGAATATGCCAACATGCAAAGAAAAACTCTGCATCTGAACCCTGAAATTCGTCCCGGAAGTTGGACTGCTAAAAATAGTAAGTTGTCTGTTTTCGCTCAAACTTTGCATGCGAGTAGTCTGATGTACTCTGAATACAATGTGACTGTCGGAATCTCAAAAATGCTGACGAATTGCCTGCAATTTCACACTTACTAAAAATAGTAAGTACCTCAGAATCTGATGAAATTTTAGTGAAAGCCTGCTAGAAGCACACTGACAATAGTGTTAAGTTCAATTTTCAATTTATTGACCTTATTTGACCCCGGACTGACCAGAAATGATGGAACCCTAATTTTCAGACTTGGTCAGTTTCACGCTTAAATTCACTGACGGGTGCAATCCTCGAAAGGCAGACAGTAGAAAAGAGAGATGACGACAAAACAAACGAAAAACAAAGCCAAAATTAGGGGGTCCCCATTTGCAATGGGGCGATGTGTGAAAAACGTCACAAGTAGGAAATTGTATGAACCAATCTGCCCACTCTGCCATTACTTCCCTGGCAACTGAAGAGATACGAACATGTAATTCATTGTCCAGGTCCCGCACTGTGTACATCAGAAAAGCCTCATTCACCCTCTTGTAGTGATGTAGTGACTTCGTGAATTCCAACTGAGGATAGTAGTTGTAGATATGCTGTACGCTCAATGATCCCTCGATGTTCAACCCTCTGAATTGACCTTGATAGGCCACTAGGTAGACTAGGTAAGAAACCATATGGAACTCGTGAAACTGGAAGTATTCTATTATCTGTTGATGTAGGCTGTCACTGATCAAGGTGGGCCAATCATAGAACTCAGTCTTCTTCATTGTTGGCGTAACAACTAACACCTCTGGAGTACAAGTTGTTATGAACAGCCTATGCACACTACGCAATGAGTGCTCTTCGAATTATGGAGGGGAAGCTCCCTCGATGTACTTTGACAAATATACTTTGCAAAGGAAAAATAAGCTAAAACTACTTCCTGTCTTTTTGTTTCAGCTGCTAGAGGCACAAGACTTTCTTGAAAGAACTTTTACGTTGCAGCTGAGTTTTCTCTGGTTTTGCAAATCAACTAAACTACAACTTATATCTATCCAATCTCCTCAGGAAAACAGAGCAAGAGGAAACGGAGCAAGGTTTGACTATCTGACGATAAGCGGGTTTAGACTCTCTACTTGAAGGCAAGGTGGGCACAACTATCATCTCAATCTAAACCAACTTATTGGGCACAACAGATTTAAGAATTTACCAAGACGATCTTATGAAACCCTAGGTGGTATAACACTTGATCGAATCAGCAAAGCCTTCACAAAACAGCCTTTATCTTTATAATCTCACGAAACCCTAGGTGGTATAACCTTCAATTATATTGATAAAGATTCACAAAACAGATTTATCGCTGCAACTTCTCGAAACCCTAGGTGGTATAACGATCGATCACAATGGTAAATTAACACAAAACAGCCTTATCACCTTAATCTTTTGGAACCCTAGGTGGTATAACAATTGATTTCAATGATAAAGATGTTCAAACAGATATATCTAATCTATGGAAAGAATTCAGCATCACAATCTTTCGAAACCCTAGGTGGTATAACAATCAATTGCAATAGTGAAGACACATGAACAAATACGAAAAAGAGTAATATTGAGGGCAAGGTGGGCACAGCATATATTTCTCTCTCAAGCAAAAGTTATTTACAAATGAGCGTAAGCTCTTATTTATATACATCAAGGTGTAGGGAACCCTAAAATCACCTTGTGTTATCTATAGTTCCTGCAATGCATGCAAGCAATGCGCCCAACCCTAATTAAGCAAACTATACAGTTAACTGGGCAACTACCCTCAGTTTAACTGAAACATCTAATCTAAAATGGACAATTGTGCGAGCATGCACGTCCTTATTAAAACAAGTTAACTGGAAGACTATCATCAGTTAACGAAAACCCTAAATACAACTCCAAGTGAACAAGGCGATTCTCAGAATAGGTATGCATGTGATGACAACTTCGAGTTAACTGGAAAGGGTAACATCCAGTTCAACTCGTGTGTGTAATGTCTATTCTGAGAAGTGGGAACTGAAGTTCACTATGTGTGATCTCGAGCAATCAACCCCTCAATGAGATTGTTGACTGTGTCACTGTCCGGAGCGATGAGACTCTGACGAAGGATGCTATGTCGATGCAGCATGTCCTCACCAGCTGTGATCTGAGACTGAAGTTCCCTTCTGCTCCCCGTTGCTTCATCGAAAAGTGTTGACATGACTGTAAGCTGAGTAACCTTACAGCCAACTGTCTCCCCACTGAAAATGATATGAATGAGTGCCTGGAGTTCTGATTGAACATCTGTAAGCTCCACGTAGGCACCACCCTCAATCTGATAACGGCACGGTAAGCGAGATACAAGAGTCCTCACAAACCGGAGTGCACTGGTGGCGGTAACCTCGACCCGACTCGATGCTAAAGCTGTCTTCTATCTTAAACCGAAACCGAACATATGCTTTCAAGAGTAGATAGCCTCTCACATCCTCTTGCATCAGGTAGGTGGCAAGTAGCCAAGCTTCGGTGAGCAATCAAAATTTATCCTGGGTTTGTTAATAGCCATATCAGTTCCTCATCACGAGAAAGGCGAATCTACAGACTCTCGTGCATTATCTGCTTAAGCTGATATAACTCTGTAGGCATGATGCGGCCTCTATGAAATCTTCCTCCCATTCCTCCAAGCGCTTGCCATATGCAACTAAATGATTGAGCTGACTTTGCTCTGCTGGTGGCTCAAGCATCGGTGGGAGTGTGTTAATGGCTTCTGGTCTGTGCACAAGACTAGAAATGTACTGACGAAGCTGTCTGATCTCAGCCTTGAGGGCTGCTTTATCCTCTCCGTCCTTTAGTATTCTGTCCTTGGCACTATCTGTAGCAACTTGAAGAAGATCAACCTGAGTCTGGCGTGTGCTGCGACCAAGGTTGACTGTGATAACTTCAAAATCCTGAGACTCTAAATCAGCCAAGCTCTTCCCCTGCGGAGGTACAGCAGTCTCGATAACAACCTCCATGTCAATGTTTCTCTCTACGTGAACCATGTTCTTAACTCTCTTATCTGGTGCATCTTGATAAATGTCATCAAAATCGGAATGATTGAGAACATAAGATGGCTGCCTCCTCTTCCTTCCTAGCTGAGTCTCGATCCAAGATGAATCTCTGCTAATGCTACTAGAAGGGTCTGCACTAGCGACAGGAGGTACTGATGAGAGTGAGTGTGTAGAAGACCCACTGCGAGGTGGAGAGTCCAAATCCAATTCAATGTGAATTGGGACTGGTGACGGCTCTGAAACTGATGTAGGAGCTTGAGGCTGAACCTCAGGTACTGGCGGGCTCTGAGCTGATCTCTGAACTGGCTCTGTGATAAGCGGCTGTCTGTCAGGCTCTGAATGTGAAACAGTGGCCAGCGCCTTGCCCTTTGAATTATTTGGCGCTTGTACTTTCTTAGGAGGGTTACTCCTCTTCTTCTTGTTAGGTTTTGACGAAGAAGGTAGCGTAGGATTCACCACTACTGGCGGCTCTGCTCTAGGAACACTTACTCTTCTTGTCTTCTTGCTGTCGAGGTAAAGTATACTGTTCTGGATGACTCTACTAGACCTCTCCTTGACCGTTGCATATTCTTTGGTGTACCAATCAACTACTGGCAACGGTTGTGTGTCGACCTGTTCTCTGAAAAACTGAGGAAGAACCTCTCCCTCATCATCTGATAAACCTCCCACATCCTCTGACAAGAAAACAGAAATCTGTGAGAGAGAGAAGCGGCCGTAACTGCGTCTGCGAACCTCGAAGTCATCTGAGCAATTTGCCCGGTAATCCTCCATAGAAGGCTCGTGATATGTGCCTCCAGCGAGGCGAGCTGTATAATGACCTGAAAGGTCATA
>VDFB02099426.1:0-20291 GCA_007258455.2 Sequoia sempervirens | reverse complement strand
ATGGTTTATATATCCTAGTAGCAACTATTAATAAATATTATAGGTGATGGATTATATATCCTAGTAGCAACTATTAATATCTTAGTAGCAACTATTAATAACTAATCTCTACCACAAACATCCCCATATGAATTTTTATAAAGTCCCAAGTCTAGCCTACACCCCATGTATAGCCTTTAACATTACTATTATTCCTCACTACCAATGCCATTTCTCTTCCACTTCCCACTTGTATAACCCTCATACTCTACTCAATTGACAATACACTCATAAAAAAGGCAAGAAAGGATGTAATAAACCACCCAAAAAAAAATTATTCTTGCAATTGTTAGTGTTAGCAAAATAACAATGATAAGCAACTGAAATAAGCTACCTTCCACGTTCTGATCACCTAAATCCCGATGTGGGCAAGGTGAGAGCATACGGTGGCAAGGTGTACATTGCAATAATTGAAAAGTAACCACTTGTTCAGTGGGATGAGTGATAAGCTATAATCAACTGAAATCAATTACCTTCCACTTTTTGATCACCCAAATCCCAATGTGGGCAAGGTGAGAGCATACGGTGGCAAGGCTTACAATGCAATGCTACTGAAGTAAACCACTTGTTCAGTGGGGTGAGTGTGAAACCTCCAAAAAATGAAGGGAAACCTCCGCTTATTCAGCAAGAAAACAAGAAAGAGTTCATCCACTTATTCAACGGAAGTTACATGAAACTAGAAAGAGATCATCCACTTATTCAGCAGGAAATAGAGGTGCCACTTATTAAGTGGGGTTAGTATCAAACCCAAATAGGAGCTAAATTCACTAAATGGTACTACCAAATCAATGTTACAATGTGAGCTCAAATCAAAATGATACTAACAATTACAAATCTGTTATATAGCTGCAATATATGACTGAAAACATGAAACACTCAATCCCATATGACAACCCACTGAGCAAATAGCCCAACCCTGCAACATGTTAGCAAGTATACATCATAAAACATGAGAAGTTGAAGAGATATCAGGTCTGATAAGTTGTTGCAGCAGTCTGCTATGAAGTTGCAGGTCTGATATGAAAGTTGCAGCAATCTGATACACCGAACCAGCAAGTATAACACTGGCACAACTCCTTAGGATGCCTCCCAAATCAATCAAGAACACCATATAACCATCAGCAATATTCTAGTAGGGCCTGGTGCCATCATAGAACCAACCAAAGGATGCAATCATTGGCTGATTAACATCTGAAATGGTACGCCAAGGAGGAGGGGCAATCTGTCTCTAAAATTCCATTTCTCCACCATAAAATCTGAAAATTGGCACAAGTGGTTGCCCAAGGCAAAGAAATGGATTGACCCAATACGCAGTCCCCAACGTTTCAATCAGCAGCAACACAAATATGGTATGGCTAGGGCATAAGAATAGTACGACAGCAAGCTAGAAACTCAGAAAACCACTTCAAACACTCCAAAAGCTCTGCAAAATCAGATCACACCAAAATGCATAGCTAGAAAACATCAAAGAAGCCATAACTAAAGCAAATTGAAAACCTTCACCAATAGCTCCAATGGTGACTCCTGCAATGAAGCCACACCACGTCCAACTAGGGAGTATCTCTCAACTCCTAAACTAGAGCCACCTTGGGGGTTTTCGTCCTCAAAGCCCAAAGGATTCGATCCTCATTTTGACAACACTTCGTTATCTCAAATCAGCATGAATAGAATGAGAGCCCAAGGTGAGCTTAAATAGAGATTAGGGCCCACAAATTTGAAATCCTTTTCCCTACAAAAGGGACGCCCACTCCCAGAAGCATATTTTATTTTATTTTAATTTTTTTTGCCCCTCATCTCGACGTCCACTTTATGAAATGCAAATACCCCTTTTAAAAACAACTTTAAGTCATCAAACCTAGGCGTTGGGCACAAGTGGAGGGTCAAATTGAACTTTTTATCTTAAGTCACAAAGTCACCTTTTCGAAGACTTAAGTAATGGTGAATGAATATTATGCCAAAAATATCAGAACTTGCCCAAGTTGAACTACCAACCACTACCAAAACTGGAAACCCTACACTGCACAGCTGCACTTCCTAAAAATAGTGTGTCCAAACTCAAAACTGACCCAAACTAGATCACACTGAAACATACTAAAAATAGCAATACTGCCCACCAAAGCCCAGAAAAACCCATAAAAGTTTTCTAGCAACATCAGGATACTCTTCTAGAAATGCTAACACGAATCCTCCAAGGAGTCTGGAATCCCTTGAACACCTTCATTTAGCCTATAGGACTTCGGAAATAGCTTAACGGTCACTAAAAAGCTTAGGACTGAGAAGGGGACATTACAAAGAGACACAACAGAAGGTGGAGTACAATACTTCCTATCAAATTTTCCCAGATGGTCAAAGGATGGCATACTAATCACATTAGAAATTATGTGATGCAGTATATAGACCAAGGGTTTTAGGGATATATGCAAACCAGGTCATGAGAAAAAGAAAGTCAATGAAATATGAGTGCCAGTTTCGAACCTGTTGAAAGGCCTATGCTTCCAGTAAGCATGAGCTATTTCAAGGGTTTAAAGAGGAATCAACCAATCCAGATCAATGCCCCTAGTATGCCAACAACCAGGACTGCTAAATCAAACATGAAAAGCAGTCGAGGCATCAGTACTGATTTGCCATTGTCAGACATCAAGTGTGCAGTACTTCAGAAATTATGATTTCTATAAGTCTATGGTCAGATCTTATCAAAGGAAAAAATGCTCAAGTACTGTTAAAAGGATGCCAAGATATGGGTATCAGACACAGCCCAGATTAATCTTAAAAATATAAAAAGAAGAAGAAAATAGTGCAAACACATCAATTTGTTAGGAGAAATCAAGCATCAAGCCTCTTAATCCCCAAATGGAAGCAATGAAATCCTCTGAACACCAATGGAACGAATTCATTTAAACAACGATGAGCTTGAAGGCAGTCTCCAGCCAGCTTTTCAAGTACAGGAGAGTAATATTCATTCCTTGTCTCTCTTCCCTGGAGGATCAAAGGTATGCACTGCAAAGAATAGCAATTAATTCCAATGGTGCTGAATTCAAAGTCCTGAAAATAGCCTGATGTATGGCCCAATAAAGAAGCTGATTCTTGAGGTCAGACAGGAAAGTGACCAACCACAGAGGGGTACCAAACATAGTAGCATTCAATTTACACAGTATTGACACAGCATGTTAAAAATGTAAATGGAATTCAATTATCCAGGTTTAAAGTGGAAAAATACTATGCAAAAATTCAAGAAACTAAAAAACTGATATCATATTTGTAAAAATAGAGACGATTTTAATTTTGTTAGTTCCTGTCATCTATAGTTAATGGAGATTAGAAATAAGCATAGTAGATCACAAAAATTCTAATTATTAAAATGAGTATTTTTTGTTTCATTACTATTTTTTGCTTTCCTCTAAGAGGATTGACGTGAAAAACAAAAGGCTTGTCCAAAAATAGTAAGTGCTATCATTGTGGAGCACAAAAATAGTACATAACAAAAATCCTAATTGTTAAAAATAAGTAAGGTTTTAAAAAAAAAAAAAAATTACTTTCATTGAAGAGGTTTAGATTAAAACCAAAAGGGGCAGCCCAATGTTTACTACCTATACCCTCATGAAAGTATAATTAAAAGAAAAGCCCTCATATTAATGTTCAAATTTTAATTTTAGAACAAATATATTCAAAATATGACTTAACAAGAAAAAATTTAAATACTCTAGCCTTGACCCTAAACTAAAAAAATCCTAGTCTTCCATGCTTTAATTCATCTGTACCTAAGAGAAAAAATGAGCCAAAAAATTAGTAAGTCTACATAAAAACATTTTAGACCCAACTGTTGAAAATCTCTGGAAAATCTTGAGAAACAGCATGGAAAATGTGGTGGGTTGCAATTACTTGGGATTAATCACATGTTTTTGGAGTGTAATGCTATTATAGTACTAAACGAAAAGCTGCTCAAGCTGCTACATGTAGCAGCACTCATGCCTAGGCAACTGAACGGTAAGTCCCTTTTTTCTGACTGGATGTTATGCAAGCTGCTGATGCCAAGTGAACGTCTGCAGAACAAATGCCAACTTGAGCTCATGGAATACACAATCAGTTGGATCAGAAGACTGATAGACAATATTAAGTGTCCCATAAAGACCTCAATGTCTAAATCAAAATTATTTTGATCAATCAAACACAAATGTCTAAAAATAGAAATATCTATCCTGCTATTCTGATATAAATCATGTAGATAGCATATCGGTCTCATCATACTATAAGTATTTGTATGTTGCTGTGTATAGTAACAGTTTGGTCATTCTTTGAAACGGATATTTAAAGTTTAATTTCTTGTAAATGGGCGTTTTCCCGGACCACCTGATTTCATCTCTCTCAGGGACTGTCATAAATAACCTTATCTAGATTCTATATACAGTATAAGATACATGGTCTTGAAACAATCTAAAAACACATGGCTTAACTTTGTACGGATAAATTATTATTTTTATTAATAACTGTGGTTATAACTTGTAATTACAATGAAAAGTTAATATACTATTTTTGCGGTTTCTATAACTAAAGAGATCAATAAGACACTAGGTATAAGATGCTACTACAAAAATAATTTGTCTTTCAACCATATATTAGAATTTGAAAAACTACCAAGGGGTCTTCTAGACTATTGATAATTTCTAATAGTCATCATTCAAACTAGAACTGTCAACTTGTATGTGTGTGCTTCCACATGAGCAAACAAAACCAAATATCTTTCAAAAAGAGCATTTCCAAGAATCAAAATTTAATGAATGACATGCTTGTCTAACCTGTGGGTAGGTAGAGATATCTTTCTTGACTTTCATGTGCTTTTCTTCTATATAAAGGGAAACCCGACTCTGTAAAACACATCAACAAACATTTCTTGTTAATAATGAAAAAAGTGGCAAGTCATAGAATTTTTATTTTATTTGGTCACTAGTACATCATATAGATATCATGCATTTTTTTCAATCTGTGTGGGTAATTTATGTATCTATATCCCTAAATCAAAACCCTTTTATTTTAAGTTCAATATTTTGTAAGTAGTTCAAAAAAAAAGATAATGTAAAAAATTTCAATTTATCTAGTGGAATATTTTGATCAAAATCTTATTGTTTGAGGTACATTCATATTTTTCTTTTCAAATTTCAGGTATTACTATTACCAACAAAACAAGAGAGAGATCAACTAATCATCTACCAAAGAATTGTTGATGATATAGCTTCGGGCATAATCCTTTTATCGATTTAATAAGCAAATATATATAGCCGTGGCTATATATTTATTTGGAGCCAACTTTATGAAGAGGTGCGTCATTCAAATATCAATTATTATTTTATTTAATGTAGCCGACATAAATAAAATGATCGCCACCTTTTGTGTAAGAGACACATCTTTTGTAAGAGGCTGACTTATCTTGGAGAGACGCAATGGTTGGTGGAGATCATATCGACTAGTATTTATAGAGGGCGCTGCTCTCTCTATTATCATTCAAGCAAGTTTGCATTTCATCAGGAGTTCGCTTCACTTACAGCAGATCGACATTGAAGTTTATCCTTCTTCATTGAGCACATATTTGTATATAGTGAGGTGCTGTTATTATTGCACCTGATCGGCCTTGAGTTTGGCCTCATTGTAAAGCATCTTGTTGCTGGTTCATTCAATACATAGTTGATATATTGTTGCTGGTTCATTCAATACATAGTTGATATATTGTTGCTGGGTTTTTCTCCCTCAAGGAGGGTTTTCCCAGGGTATATGCTGTGTTCTATTGTTTAAATTGTTCTTATTTCTGCTTATCTTAAATCTGGTTATAAAACTAACATGGTATCAGAGCGGGTTTAAGCAAGATCGTGATCAGATTTGTACAGTGAATTTCACTTCTCTTCTTCTCATCTAAGAGCGTCTATCTTAGCTTCGGAAAATGGTGAACGGACTCAAGGTTGAAGATAGACTCGATGGTGCCTCTAATTTCACCTCTTGGAAGTTTAGATTTCTTATCGCATTGGAAGAAAATGACATTCTCGAGTTCGTGGAGAGTGAGGTGCCCGAGCCTTCCAATGAGACTGAGAAAACACAATGGAGGAAGAATGGCACAAAGGCCAAGAAGATATTGATTGATTCCGTGAAGGATCACCTTGTGCCTATCATCTCCAAGTTGAAGACAGCTAGAGAGATGTTCAAGACTTTGGAGGGATTGTATGAGATCAATAACACCAGCAGAGCTCTTGCTTTGAGGCAACAGCTTCATCACATCAAGTTGGCTAAAGGAGATTCAGTCATCTCCTTCTTCATGAAGATCACGGAGTTGAAGGATCAACTATATACCATTGAAGATATAGTTGACGACAGAGACTTAGTGATGTTGGCACTTAATGGTCTTCCTCAATCTTGGGAGCCTTTTATCCAAGGTATCAGTGGAAGATCTAAGCTACCAAAGTTTGATCGCCTTAGAGCAGATTACATTCAAGAAAAATCTAGGTTGGTAGCAAAAAGTAATGGACGAAGCTCTCACAATGAGGACAATCATGTTCTTGCTGCTCAAAGTTCAAAGAGGAAAGGAAGAGAAGGAAGAAAAGGAAATTTCAAGAAGAATAGAGACAGGAAATCAAATGCTGCTCCTGCATCCAAGAAGAAGAGGGATCTCTCCCATATTCAGTGCTTCAGATGTGACAAGTGTGGTCACTATGCTAGAGATTGTGCAACAAGACCAAAGCAACATGCCGCTACTGCGGATGTGGAAGATGTCTCCCCTCAGAAGGATTCAAGAGATAACTCAAGTGGATTTCTATTCATCTCTGCCCTATCAAGCAATGTTCCAACCGAGAGTAGCACATGGTTGATTGATAGTGGCGCTTCTCGTCACATTACAAGATATAGAGAGCATCTTTCAGATTTGGTGGAAAGAGAAACCAACCTACAAGTGATTATCGGAGATGATGCTCGCTATTCAGTGAAAGGTGTTGGAGCCACCTCTCTTCATCTAGATTCAGGCATCCCTCTTCATTTGAGTGATGTCTTGTTCGTTCCAGGAATCAAGAGGAACCTTGTTTCAATTTCAGCCTTGGAGGACAAAGGTTATCAAATTGCATTTTCTGAGGGTAAATTTCTTGCTTGGCCAAAGAACTCTAGCATCATGACAACCTGTGTGATTGGTGTCCGGCAAGAGACTTTATATAGACTTTCCATTTGTCCAATTCAAGCATTGTTACATGATTCCACCAATTTGAGCAAGATTTGGCATAGGAGGCTTGCTCACCTTCATTTCAGAGCTCTTCCATCCATGGAGAAGATGGTTACTGGCCTTCCGAAACTCAATCAAGAGCATGATCGTACTTGCAGGGGATGTGCAATGGGTATGAATACTAAGGGTCCTTTTCATAGTAGTGAAAGTAGATCAAAATGTATTCTAGATCTTATTCATTCTGATTTGTGTGGTCCAATGTCTGTGGCATCCTTGAGTGGTTTTTGGTATTATGTAATTTTCATTGATGACTACTCTAGAAAGACTTGGATTTATTTTTTGAAGTCTAAGGAATCTGGAGAAATACTTGAGAAATTCAAAGAATTTAAGGCTCAAGTAGAGAATTTGTCCAGAAAGAGGATCAAGGTTTTGAGATCTGATAACGGAGGAGAATACACCTTTGGAGGCTTCTGTAACTTTTGTATTGAGGCAGGGATTAAGAGGGAGTTTTGTGTTCCTTACAATCCCCAGCAAAACGGAGTTGCAAAAAGGAAGAATAGATCCATAGTTGAGGCAGCTTTGAGGCAGCCAAAGCTATGATCCATGATCAAGACTTGCAAACCTTCCTTTGGGCAAAAGCATCCAGAACTGCAGTGTATGTTTAGAATCGGAGCCCTCATTGAATATTGGAAAATATGACTCCTAAAGAAGCATTTACAAGTGTGAAACCTGAGGTTAGTCATTTGAGAATCTTTGGTTGTCCTGTTTATATTCATGTGCCTAAAGATAAGAGATTTAAGATAGAACCATCTGTCAAGAAAGGAATATTTGTGGGTTACAGTGAATCTTCAAAAGCCTACAGGATTTACATTCCAGGACAGAAACAGATGGAGATCAGCAGGGATGTCTCTTTTGAAGAAGATGTTGCATTAAAAAGATCCAAAGGTTCATACATGGAGATAGATAATGAAGACCAGGAGACTCCTCAGGACATGGACGTTGATCATATTCCTGAGATTCAGAGGGAGTCTACTAAACCAGAAGAGGATTTTGATCTAGTTGAGCCTTTGGAACCAACTGATGGGCCAAGAGATATTGTCATAGGTCGAAAGAGACCTCTATGGGCTAGGAAAACTATGCAAGAGGCAGAAAAGTTTGCAGCTCCTAGAGGCACATTCAGAGAAAGCAAAAGACCACAAAAGTTTCCAGGCTATGTAGCATTAATGAGTCATATCATTGAGTTTGAGCCTTCAAGTGTTGAGGAAACATCAAGTCAGCAAGTATGGAGAGATGCTATGACTGAAGAATATCAATCAATTATCAAGAATGATGTTTGGGACATTGTACCAAGACCTGAAGGAAAATCAGTTGTATCTTCCAAATGGCTTTTCAAGATCAAACATGTAGCTGATGGAAGCATTGAGAAGTACAAAGCTAGAATTGTGGCTAGAGGATTCTCTCAGAAAGAGGGAATAGATTATGAGGAAACTTTTGCTCCGGTTGCTCGTTATACATCCATCAAGACTATTGTTGCTATTGCAGCAGCTAAGGGATGGAAGCTACATCAGATGGACGTGAAGACAGCATTCCGTAATGGCGTGATTGAAGAAGTATACATTGCGCAACCTAACGGCTCTGTGATTCATGGGAAGGAGTCTCATATTTGTAGATTGAAGAAGGCTTTGTATGGCCTTAAGCAGGCTCCTCGTGCTTGGTATGAGAGGATTAATCGATACTTGATGAGCTTGGGTTTCTCCAAGAATGATGTTGATTCAAATCTTTACTTCAAGGTAGTTGATGGTGAGGCTTTAATCTTGGTTCTTTATGTTGATGATCTATTTCTTATTGGAGCAGAATATCTCATTGTCAAATGCAAGGAGTTAGCTTTTGAATTTGAGATGAAGGATCTACGTTTTATGCATTACTTTCTAGGATTGGAGGTGTGGCAAAGGCCCAATGAGATTATTCTGAGTCAAGAGAAATATACCATAGACATCTTGAAGAGATTTGGGATAATGGATTGTAAATCTATGTCTACACCGATGGAAACAAATTTGAAGAAATTAAGTGAGTTTGCAGCTAGTTCAGATCTGGTAGACCCAACCATGTACAAGCAGTTGATTGGATCGTTGATGTATCTAGTCAATACTAGACCAGACATTGGCTATGCAGTGAGTGCCCTCAGTCAGTTCATGTGTGAACCAAGACAAATTCATCTAGTTGCAGCTAAGCATATCTTGAGATACTTGCGTGGTACAGTTGGATATGATTTAAGATATACTTCCAGTGTAGACCTAAAGTTGCAAGGCTATTCTAATTCTAATTGGGCCGGGAGTGTAGCTGATCGGAAGAGCACCTCTGGTTGTTGCTTTAGTTTGGGGTTTGCGATAATTTCTTGGTGTAGCAGGAAGCAGTCTTCAGTGGCACTAAGCACTACAGAGGCCGAATATATTGCAGCATGTGTAGCAGCTCGAGAAGCAGTGTGGCTTCAAAAGCTCCTTGCAGGATTGTTTGGACAATCATTGGAGCCGACTATTATTCATTGTGACAATCAAAGCTATGTGAAGCTATCTGTCAATCCAGTGTTTCATGATAGAACAAAACATGTTGAGATCAAATACCATTACATCAAACATATGGTACTGAGGAAAGCTTTCAATTGAGATATATTTGCACTGATGATCAAACAGCTGATATTCTCACCAAGCCTCTCTCCAAAGTGAGGTTTGTGCATTTTTGAGACAAGCTTGGAGTTGTGGAGAATGAAGCCCTTGTTGAGAGGGAGACTCAGTATCAGTGATCTTTTGTGATTTGCTATAATGCATATTTCTCTGTGACAGAAAAATTTGAGGTGAAAGCCCTTGTTAATGCATTTTTCTCTGAGACGGAGAAATTTGAGGTGAAAGCCCTAGTCCATCTCTGAGACGGAGATGTGGTTCTTTCCACCCTCTGGGAGTAGCCATGGTGGATGTCATGTTGAGAGACTCCATGACAACATCACATTGAGAGACTCCGTGATGATTTCCTTGTACTTGTGTTTATCCACCCTCTAGGAGTAGCCATGGTGGACGTCATGTTGAGAGACTCCATGATGACATCACGTTGAGTGACTCCGTGATGGGCATTTGTACACATGTTTCTTTCCACACATGGGAGTAGCCATGGTGGACGTCATGTTGAGTGACTCCATGATGATATCACATTGAGTGACTCCGTGATAAACCCCTTTCCACAAATGGGTGTAGCCATTATGGGTGTCATGTTGAGAGACTCCATGATATTGGAGATATCTAGAAGGATTCCTCCCTAGCTAAGAGGGAGTGTTGATGATATAGCTTCGGGCATAATCCTTTTATCGATTTAATAAGGAAATAAATATAGTCGTGGCTATATATTTATTTGGAGCCGACTTTATGACGAGGCACTTCATTCAAATAACAATTATTATTTTATTTAATGTAGCCGACATAAATAAAATGATTGCCACCTTTTGTGTAAGAGACACATCTTTGTAAGAGGTTGACTTTATCTTGAAGAGACACATTATTGGTAAGCAATCTTCACAAGGAGGGTTCTCCCAGGGTATATGCTATATTCTATTGTTTAAATTGTTCTTATTTCTGCTTATCTTAAATCTGGTCATAAAACTAACAAGAATAATGTTCAATACATTGGATTTAAGGATTACTATTCACTTACATCTACGAACACTCTGAGTAAGCAGCATACAACATCAAGTACTTTGCTAAACAATAGTATGTGCTTTAACTTACTTTATGCATCTCACCATATAATAAGCATATTTTGACCCTAAAATACAATCCAAGCAACAAAGTTAATGCTGCATTAACCAAAAATCCTTGCTATTGACTGGTCAAATTAATGTTTGACAAAGAAACATTCAGCGTTTGTACCATATGAGAAACTTTGACTCTTTCACTGACTTCATTGCACTTGATAATGAATATAACTGTTGAACTTGAATGGATTATATGTTGATGTTTAGCAGCTTTGGGCTTCATACTTCCTTATTTATTTGTGATTATTTAATGTGAAGAGGCGCTTCACATGGCAACATTGTAATTGTTATTTTGGCCGACCCTCCTTGTAACTTGCATTTTATTAATTGTAATTATATTTTTATGATGGCCAACCTTGCAAGAAGAGGTGCGACCTTTCTCTCCCAAATTGTATAAATTCAAGTTCATTCCATCCATTCAATCATCAAGCAAGCAAGTTTGAAGTCTCTTCTCTTCTCTCAAGTGCGAATTACCAAGTACAGATTGCGACGTCATCAAGAGCAGATTGCGAACTCTTCAAGAGCAAATTTGAGTTGCAAGGAAGTTTAGTTTATTTGTCTATCATTGCATCTTGTGAAGGTGCTGATTATTGGCCTTGAGATGGCCTCATTGTAAAGAGACTTGTTGCCATTATTTTTATATAATAGAGAGATCTTTGTTGCTGGGTTTTTCTCCCTCAAGAGGAGGGTTTTCCCAAGGTATTTGCTGTGTCATTGTGTTGATTTTGAATTAATTTTTCTGTTCATTACATCTGATCATAAAACTAGCATGGTATCAGAGCGGGTGTGAAGAAGATCATGATCAAATTTCTTATTACAGCGATACTCTTTATTCTCTTTCTTATTTTTTGTCTATCACTATCTCTTCATCAAGATGGTGAACGGTCTTAAGATCGAGGATAGACTCAAGGGAGCATCAAATTTCACTTCATGGAGATTCAAAATTATGCTCACCTTGGAAGAGAATGATTTGGCTGAGTTTGTGAAGACCAAAGTCCCCAAGCCTATAGATGAGGAAGAGAAGGTTCAATGCAGGAAGAAAGATATCAAGGCAAAGAAGATGTTAGTTGATTCTGTAAAGGATCATATCGTTCCGATTGTCTCCAAGTTGAAGACGGCAAGAGAGATGTTCAAAACCTTGGAAGAGATGTACGAAATCAACAACACCAGCCGAGCACTTGCACTGAAGCAACAACTCCATCATGTGAAGATGGCGAAAGGAGAAACAGTTATTGCTTACTTCATAAGGATTTCGGAATTGAGAGATCAGCTCTCTACAATTGGTCATGTGGTTGATGATAAAGACTTGACCATGCTTGCTCTTAATGGTCTTCCTACATCTTGGGAGTCCTATATTCAAGGAATCAGTGCAAAATCAAAACTTCCTAAGTTTGATCCGTTGAGGGCAGATTGCATTCAAGAGGAGTCTAGGTTGGTTGCTAGAGGCGTTCGTCAAAGTTCAACTAATGAAGACATTCATGTCCTCACCTCTCAATCTTCAAAGAAGAAAGGGAAAGATGGGAAGAAAGGACACTTCAAGAGGAATCGAGATAAAGGAGCTGATGATGCTCCTACATTCAAGAAGAAGAGGGACCTATCCAAAGTCCAATGCTTTAGATGTGATAAGTATGGTCACTTTGCTAAGCATTGTCCAAAGAGGCCCAAGCAGCAGGCCACCATTGCAAATGTTGATGAAGGTTCTCCACAGAAGGACTCATGTGAATACTTGTTCTATTCAGCATTGTCAAGCAATGTACCTATTGACACCACACCTGGTTGATTGATAGTGGTGCCTCTCGCCACATAACCGAATTTAGGGAGCATTTATCAAATTTGGTGGAGAGAGACACTAGTGAACAAGTTATTATTGGAGATGATGCTAGCTACTCAGTGAAAGGAATTGGGACCTCCACTCTCCACTTGGATTCCAGCATCTCCCTACGGTTGTGTGATGTTCTATATGTTCAAGGCATCAAGCGTAATCTTGTTTCCATTTCAGCCTTGGAAGACAAAGGATACCAAGTTTCCTTCTTTAAAGGCAAAGTTCTTGTGTGGATGAAGAATTCCAACTTCAAGACTACTCGAGTGATCGAAGTTAGACATGAGAGCCTCTATAGGGTATGCACTCGTCCACTTTAGGCATTAGTACATGATTCTTCAAGCTTGTGTGATCTTTTGCATCGAAGATTGGATCACTTTCACTTCCGAGCCCTACCTATCATGGAGAAGATGGTCACGGGCCCTCCAAAGTTCAACCAGGAGCATGAAGGTACTTGCAAAGGCTGTGCAATGGGTAAGAATACAAAAGCTCCATTTCATAGTAGAGAAAATAGATCCAAATATATTCTAGATCTCATTCATTCTAATTTATTTATGTGGTCCAATATCTATTACTTCTTCGAGTGGTTTCTTGTATTACATTCTTTTTATTGATGACTACTCTAGAAAGACTTGGATTTATTTCTTGAAATCTAAAGAATTTGAGGAGGTATTAGAAAGGTTCAAGGAATTCAAAGCTCAGGTGGAGAATTTGTCTGGGAAGAGGATCAAAGTCCTGAGAACCAATAATGGAGGAGAATATACTTCCGACAACTTTCAAAACTATCGCATTGAAGCTAGGATTAAGAGGGAGTTCAGTGTCCCTTATAATCCTCAACAATACGGTGTTGCAGAAAGGAAGAACAGATCGATCGTGGAAGCAACAAAAGCATCTACAAACCTTCCTGTGGGCAGAAGCATCTAGGACAGCAGTCTATGTTTAGAATAGAAGTCCTCACCGAATCCTAGAGAATATGACTCCCGAAGAAGCCTTTACTGCGAAGAAGCCAGAGGTGAGTCATTTGAGGATCTTTGGATGTCCAGTCTATGTCCATATTCCGAAGGAAAAGAGAACAAAGTTGGACCCTTCTGGCAAGAAGGGAATATTTGTGGGTTGCAATGAGACATCAAAAGCCTACAGAATATACATTCCAGGTCAGAAGTTGATCGAGATCAGTAGAGATGTCACCTTTGAGGAAGATGTTGTATTCAGGAGATCCAGGGGTACTCATATGGAGATTGATAATGAAGAGTCTCCTCAGGATATGGAAGTTGACCATACTCCTGAGATTCAGAGGGAGACTTCAGAACCGAAGGAAGAGGATGATCCAGTTGAGCCCTTGGAACCTACTGATGGGCCTTCCGATATTGTGATTGGGAGAAAAAGACCTCTCTGGACTAGGCAAACAATGCAGGAGGTAGAAAGGTTTGCAGCTCCAAGAGGTACCTTCAGAGAAAGTAAGAGACCGCATAAGTTCTCCAGTTATGTTGCTTTGATGAGTCAGATTATTGAGGCCGAGCCTTCCAGTGTTGAGGAAGCTTCTAGTCAACAAGTTTGGAGAGATGCTATGACAGAGGAGTATCAATCAATTCTCAAGAATGATGTTTGGGACATAGTTCCTAGACCCGAAGGCAAATCTGTGGTATCTTCAAAATGGCTCTTCAAGATCAAGCATGCGGCTAATGGGAGCACTGAGAAGTACAAGGCAAGATTCATGGCTACAGGGTTTTCACAAAAAAGAGGGAGTTGACTATGAAGAAACATTTGCTCCTGTTGCTTGTTATACTTCTGTCGGAACCATCATTGCCATTGCTGCATCCAGAGGATGGAAGATTCATCAAATGGATGTGAAGACAACTTTTCTGAATGGCATAATTGAGGAAGAAATCTATATTGAGCAACCTGATGGATTCGAGGTACATGGGAAGGAGTCTCATGTTTGCAGGCTAAAGAAGGCCTTGTATGGTCTTAAGCAGGCACCTCATGCATGGTACGAAACGATTGATCGTTACCTGTCAAGCTTGGGCTTCCTCAAGAACGATGCTAACTCAAATCTGTATTTCAAGGTAATTAATGGTGAAGCATTGATTTTGGTTTTGTATGTTGATGATTTGATTCTTACTAGAGAAGAGCACCTCATTCTCAAATGCAAGAAGGAGTTGACTTCTGAGTTTGAAATGAAGGACCTCGGGCTCATGCATTACTTCCTTGGCTTAGAAGTTTGGCAAAAGCCAAATGAGATGATTCTAAGTCAAGGGAAGTACACCATTGATATACTTAAAAGGTTTGGTATGATGGATTGCAAATCCATGTCTACACCCATGGAGACCAACCTACATAAGTTGAAGGAGGTTGTAGCTAGTTCAGACTTGGTGGATCCCACGATGTATAAGCAGTTGATTGGATCCTTGATGTATCTAGTCAACACTAGACCAGATATTTGCTATGCAATGAGTGCAGTTAGTCAGTTCATGTGTGAACCGAGGCAGATACATCTTGTTGCAGCAAAACATATCCTGAGATACTTGTGTGGCACAGTTGGATATGGATTGAGATATTCTTCAAATGTGGATCTGGAGTTGCATGGCTATACTGATTTTGATTGGGCAGGGTGTGTCATTGATCGGAAGAGCACCTCTAGATGTTGCTTTAATTTGGGATCTGCTATGATTTCTTGGTGCAGCAGGAAGCAGTCATCTATAGCATTGAGTATAGTAGAGGCAGAGTATATTGCAGCTTGTGTGGGAGCTTGGGAAGCAGTGTGGCTTCGTAAGCTCTTTGCAGGATTGTTTGGACAATCAATGGAGCCTACTATCATTCATTGTGATAACCAATGCTATGTGAAGCTTTCTGTCAATCCTGTGTTCCATGACAAAACTAAGCATGTGGAGATCAAATACCATTATATCGAAAATATGGTATTGAGAAAAGCTATACAGTTGAGGTATATCAGCACTGATGAGCAGACGGCAGACATTCTCACCAAGCCTCTCTCCAAGATAAAGTTTGAGTACTTTTGAGACAAGCTTGGTATGGTGGAGAATCAAGGCCTAGCTGAGAAGGAGTCTCAGTATCAGTGATCCTCTTTAATGCATTTCTTTTTGAGAGAGATTTGAGGTGCAAGCCCTTGTTAATGCATTTCTCTTTTGAGATTTGAGGCGAAAGCCCTTGTTTCCACCCTCTGGGAGAGCCATGATGAACATCATGTTGAGGTGACTACATCACGCAAGTGATGAACACTTGTACATACCATACATGGTTGTAGCCATTATGGTTGATATCACGATGAGGTGATATCTAATATCACATTGAGGTAATATCTTTCTTTTCCACATATGGTTGTAGCCATTGTGGTAGACATCACAATGAGGTGATGTGTCTTATGCAGCTGGAAGTATTTCTCCCTAGCTGAGAGGGAGTGTTGATGTTTAGCAGCTTCAGGCTTCATACTTCCTTATTTATTTGTGATTATTTAATGTGAAGAGGCGCTTCACATGGCAACATTGTAATTGTTATCTTGCCCGACCTTCCTTGTAACTGGCATTTTATTAATTGTATTTATATTTTTATGATGGCCGACCTTGCATGAAGAGGTGCGACCTTTCTCTCCCAAATTGTATAAATACAAGTTCATTCCATCCATTCAATCATCAAGCAAGCAAGTTCAAAGTCTCTTCTCTTCTCTCAGGTGCAAATTACCAAGAGCAGATTGCGAATTCATCAAGTACAGATTGCAAAGTCATCAAGAGCAGATTGCGACCTCTTCAAGAGCAGATTTGAGTTGCAAGGAAGTTCAGTTTATTTGTCTATCATTGCATCTTGTGAAGGTGCTGATTATTGGCCTTGAGATTGACCTCATTGTAAAGAGACTTGTTGCCATTATTTTTATATAATAGAGAGATCTTTGTTGCTGGGTTTTTCTCCCTCAAGAGGAGGGTTTTCCCAGGGTATTTGCTGTGTCATTGTGTTGATTTTGAATTAATTTTTCTGTGCATTACATCTGATCATAAAACTAACATTATAATGAATTGCACTACTATAAATGTTTCAGTTGAGGTTACTAATGTCCCTAATAAATGATTATTGTGCTCAATTGAGGTTGGCTAATGTCCCCATTAACTGATGACAGTGTTCAGTTGAGGATGCCAATATCTCCATTGACTTATGATAGGTTTGAAATGAAGTGAAATGAGGCTACCCATGTTTTGAACAAGAGACTGAGGAGATAAGTTGACGTTTCTCACATTCCCAATGATTGACTACAGGTTCCGGATGAGATTACATAAATTTCTAGTTATGGGTGTTAGGATTAGGTTGAGGACTTATGTTTCAGATGTCGATTATAGGATTTAGTTGGCATTGCTCCTGTTCCCACTGACTAATGATTGAATTCATTTGAGGTTGCTTGTGTCCAAATTGACAGATAACAGAGTTTAGTTTCTTGTCATTTATGTCTGGGATGAGTCAGTGTGGTGTTCAATTGAGCCTCTTAATGTTATCATACAGAAAATATAGAGGTCAGATGGGGCCATGTACATCCTTACTAATAGATGGAAGGTACAGTTGAGGTTACTTTAGTCCCTGATGCCTATTGTAGCATCCAGTTAAGGTTCGCATGTATATAAGGTTGTTTGAAACTGAATATTAACCATAATTAAGCACAGGTAAAAATTTGCATCTGTGTATTTCAACCAACCTATTGTCTTTTTGATAAACCTGATAAATCAAAGACCATATAATGGCAATTATTTGCCAAGCATTAGATCAAGATTAAATAAGATATATACTAGCTATTTTGTAATTATTAAAAGCAGTATGCTTATACAAACTCTTGAGGATCTTGCTATTCCATGAACAAATTGTTGTACCCAAACCAAATTTTTTGCTTCATCAAGGCATTTTGTATTTAAAAGTCTAAACCTTGCTAAAATGATGTAAAACACAGTTTTGGGCAATATCAAGCATGGAGTTTTTGTCAATAGTTTGTCAGTCAAAGTCAGTTTTATTGAACAGAACCTAAAGCAGAGACTCAGAATTGAGCTTTTCACGATGGAGGAGCATCTCACGACGGCATTTCATGTTGCACATGAAGATTTCAATGACCGAGACAGAGTTTTCAATGATTAATTTATGAAGATTTTTCAAAGGAAAAGTCAGAAAGTGCAAGTATAGCCCAGGGGCGCCCAACTTGTTGAAGGTCAGGATCTTGTCTAAAATGCTCAAGCATCCAGTCAATCTCTTCAGAATCAGCCTGGCTATCCGTCGAGCTATTCAGCGAAGCATTCCGAGACTCACAGCTCCGACAATCAGCGTCAGAAGTTGAAATCCCTAAATTGCCAGATATGAGAAATTTGTCCTTTTCAGGCAAAAGCGCAACTCTAGCCTGAGGGCGCCCATCTTAAGGAGGGGGTAAATCTCGACAGTTTCGATGGCGAATACAGTCAATTGGTTCACGATTAGCCTGCTCGTCCGACGATATATCAAACGTAGTCATCCGAGTTTCAGAATTCCGGTGGCAGTCATCCAAGATCAGCTTAAAATGGAGTTTTCACGCTTCGAGCTTCCTCCGCTTGTTCCTCTGCAGGCACAGCCGGGCCGGCTTAAAGGACCCTCCAGATGGCGACTTTGCGACGAGTCTTCCTAACATCAAGTAATACTCTAGCCTAGCTCCGCGATGCATCATCCTGCTTGTCGATCCGACGTTCAGGTGATCGTGGCGGTGATTCTACCAAGCACGTAATTTCACGGGCGGACCAACAAATGATTTTCAGTGTATTTCCACAGTCTAGAGGCGCCTAGCCTTTAGGCCTGTCAGATGAGCCCGTTCGCGTTCGAAGTCTTCACGGCTATTGAGCGTAGTCATTTTATCTATTCAACGAGCCTAGCCGTCAGCCTTCGGGATTTGGCAGTCGCTCGTACGTGCGCAGGTCTTTAGTGTAATACTGCAAAGCGAAGACGTCCGAAAAATGGCCAAGTCTGGAGCGGTAATTTTAAATAAAATACGCACTGGAGTGTTTGAGGCCTTAGAAGCAGTTTTCTTGCTTCGTCACCTCCAGAGACTTCTCTTGTGGGCTCTTCCGGCTGTCCGCTAAAACAGAGTAGTGCCCGAATCGGGTCATCCTACCCAAGCACACGCCAAAGTAGGCATTTTGGATGTAAAGTTTGTTTTCGGGCTAAAATGACACCAAGCAAGTAAATATAGAGCTGTGGGCACTTTTACTTTGAAGCCCTTTTAACCCAGCCTTTCGTGTAAGCCATATGTATAGTCGCTGGATGCAGTAATGTCTCGTAGCACGCAAAGGAGCTTCGTCTCATATCAGCAGGTTCACCGCTCACCGCCGCGCCATTTGAAGGCCGATGGCGCTTTGAGAAATGGCTGTCCGAACCCGTGAAAAGCACTTAATCAAAGGTTTAAATTTTTCGGCGCTAAGTTAAACGATGGATTTTGGTAAAGAGTGTCTCCCAAAGCATACATTTCTTTTCCTTTCGCTCGCAGGCTTTCCATGAATTCCCGTGATCGGGGCCTCAAAGATCACCCGTCATCCGGAAATCGTCGGTTGGCTACCGTGATGCTGCCGCCTATTAAATAGGAGTTAATAAAGTGAAGTGATCTTTATGTCGGATCTCTATGCTCAAAAAGATGACTTTTCGAATCGTTGAAGTCCGGACGATGAATTCCAGCCAACGTGCTCGCCAACGAAGTCGCGCCGGTCTCTCGCTTTTATAAATGGCTATGCATTTTCATTTTTACGCCTCCTTGCATGATAATAAATATTTTATTATTATTTTCAAATTTGAACTTCCAGTCAGTGGCAGTGGAACTAAAAGGCAGCCAATCAGAGGACTTCTATTCTTGTTAGGGTTTTGAGTTCTTGCAGTTATCAAATTGGTGCGAATTTCTTCTTATTTAACATGGCGCAATCTTCATTGTTATTCACAAGCTTTCAAAGGAAATTCGTATTTCATTAAGAGCAATCTCAATCTTAAGTGAAATTCGTGATTTTCTAAGGCAAATTCATTATCTTCAAAGGGAAATCGAAGTTTATTAATTTCAAAGCAAACTTCAAAGATAAATTCGTATTTCTTCAGAAGAGAAGGCGCATATCTTCAAAGCAAATTCATCCAAAACAATTCGCAAATTCCTCAAAGGCGAATCCTCAAATTCATTATATAAAATCGTATTTTCTTCAAAGGAAATTCGAATTTCATTCATATTCATAGGCGCAAATTTCAAGAGAGGAAAGTTCGTGGTTTTCAAAACAAGGCGAATTCTTCCAGTTCAAGGCAAAATCTACATCAATTCACAAAGGCGATTTTTCCTAACATATCTTTTTGCAGATTCAAGTTCACAATTATCAGTTATCTAAGAAATCTTGGGCGATTTTCATAGAAGAAGGCATAATAAAAACGTCTTTTTCATCCTTTGATCTCAGATTTCTCACAAA
>VDFB02099425.1:0-16735 GCA_007258455.2 Sequoia sempervirens | reverse complement strand
CGTTGGAGTGAATAGCAAGAGAAATGCGTTGAAAACAAAACGCAAGAGTTCCATTGCGTGAGGGTAAGAGGAAAAACGCGAGAGTAAGAGGAGAAAGCCACGCAAAAATGCCATGAAAAGGAGGCAAGTGAAGAACACGCAAAACCAAAAACGCGAATGAAGAGAAAGAATACGCATGGGAAGAAAAACGTAGAGAAATGCATATGTAAATCTTAGATATGTACGAAAACGAAAGGATAATAAAGAGAAAACAACTTACCAAGATGTGGATGCGAAGAAACTTGGAGAACTTCAAATTTTTCAAAAACGTGATTGTAGTTTGAAGAGAACTCGCCCAGCAAGAAGAAAAGAAGAATAAAGATCATGAACAATGAAAATGGCGAACTAAAACACTTTTAAGTAAAAGAGAAAATCGATAACCTAACTCAAGTCGAGTAATAAATTTAGGCACGAAAAGTGGCACGATTGACGAAAAATGCGAAAACCATGAAGAAACGCGCCAGGGCCAAAAAAAGATTAAGTGTCAAGAAAAGGTGTAATAGCGCACTTTTTTAGCGCTATTACATTTTTTAGAAAGTTCACTTTCATGCAGGGGCGCTAAAAATTAGCGCCTCTGCACTTTTCATACTTAGCCAAATTTTGGCTTGAGGGTAGGAGCGCACTTTTTGAGTGCAACTGCATCTTTCGCAATTTGCTATGTACGAACAGTGAGACTTCGCGAAGGGGCTCGTTTCGAAGGTCTTCGTGAGGTGAACATAGGGGGATGCTCGAATTGACTATTCGAGGCTTTGGAATGCATTTTGAGGTGGATTGAAAATCACTTCGTTATGCGTACTTGAACTTCATGAGTCCTAGGAAACGGACAAGTTTCGTAGGGGGGTTATCTGTGGAACGAGCACTGCTAGATTCCGTGATAACAGTGTGCACATAGAATTCTGATGGAATTCCTTTGAGGTAGAAAAGTCTATAATTAAATGAAAACTATATATGGGAAAAATGCATTATTTATTTTATGTTTGGAAACTTCCAAGACAGGATGCCGAAGGTGGACCCACATAGACGGTAGTTTTACCTTTTCTAAAACTATCATTTAATTATTTATGCTTGGCCAAACACATGTATCATTGAAATAGATGGAATTAAAAGCCTAGAAATAAATGCATGTAGGTCTCTGCCACCTCCTGCTTGCAAGAAATATGTTTTTCTCATGTTAGGAATGCATATAGGCATTAGGCTTGCATCAAGAGTTCTCTCCTGCTTTGTTGTTTCAGGTTGCTAGGCTCCTCATGCAAGGACGGGGATTTCTTCGAGTTAGGAAGAAACCCGGGGAAGTCTTGTACTTCGTGGTTGGGCGGAAAAGACGCCTTAATCACACTCTTGGCCCCAACTTGCTAGAAGACCAGTGGTGTCACGACGGTTGAAGTTCAGAGTTTCTTATGTTATAGATATACTCATGTATTATTTTTGGAAGGCGTATAGCCCACTTGTAAAAGCAACTTTATTTGACATACATTATTGTAACATTGAAATAGATGCATTGAATGAAAGATTTTGATGTAACATTGAAATAGATGTATTGATTGAAAGTTATTGATGTAATTTGAATATGAATGAATTTATGGAAACTCATTGAGATGCTATTGACATACACATATGTATCAATTCAAAGGATCCTTGTGGTAGATGCAATGTACTTCTTTTGGATACATGAAATGAAATTTATTACTATTCTTTCTTTTTAACTCTTATGGGAAGCTCTTTATCTATGCATCCTTTACTTTTACTTTACTTGAAATGTAATGAGTTTTAGCAACACACGTGGTTTAATGAACATCATCTTTCGCGCGTTACAATACCCGACCGGATGGTGTGGAGGGTAAATTGGATAAGCCCACTTCTTTTAATAGGAAATGAAAAGGTGCATGAAATTGCGGTCCCTAACCTGACAGTGGATTGTTTTAATCCCCTGAGTGGAGTGGTTAGTTCTGATGGGTTTGCATCACAGTTAGGCATGGATTCTGCAGATGAGCTTGGTTTGCTCTCTACTAAGGATACCTCTGAGGGAGAAGATACCCCCATGGAATTCATTGTAAAAAAAACCTGGAGATATAGGAAGAAGAAAAGGATTGGAGATTGGAAAACCCATCCCAGATAAAGATCCAAACCAACCTCAGAAAGACAAGAGAAAGAAACCGAGTGGAATCAAGACTCCTAATGCTAAAAGGGTGGAAGCTGAAAAATAGATTGCCTAAATGTTTTGATAACTTCAAGTGTGAAAAAGGACCCCCACCCAACGATCAGGCCTAATAGAGCTCGACTGCATCTCTTGGAATGTAAGGGGGTTGGAAACCCCTAATAAAAAACATGAAGTAAAAAGATTCTTGGCATAGAAAAAAGGATACTGTCTTGTCACAAGAGGTTAAGGCCATCGGCTTTACTCTAGACGCCAGTTTGAGGGTTATCTAGAAAAAGGCAACCCAGTTTGTGACCAAGCATGAGAGAGGAAAAGGGGGAGTGGTGATTCTGATGGAAAACAAGTGGGCTCAGTTTGTGGATAGCTATGGGACCTCCCCATACAACTAGGCTGTCTGGGTAATCATCAAGAAAAAAACAATTTGTTTTGGGGTTTGTACAATTTATGCCCCCAATGACTATAAAGAAAGGATCCTCCTCTGGAAATGGATGTGCACTTTGCAAGATATTTCGTGGATCATTGTAGGAGACTTCAACTTTGTAGAGAGAGAGGATGAAAAATGGGGGGATCTAGTTTTGAATGGAAAGGAAATGAAAGGTTTTATTGGCTAAGAATGAAATCCAAGCTGAAGGTTGAAGATCCCATTGAAGGACAAAAGAAAGACACATAGGCCATCTAGTATACCTGGTGTAACTCTCAACAAGGTGGTCGAAGAATCTATTGCAGGCTTGATAGATTCTACATTAGTAGGGCCTTCTTTTCGACTTCCCTAGTGAAAGATGGTTGTAAGATTGAAGTCTCTCCTTACTCCCTCTCGGATCACCATCCAATAAGGGCCAAGTTTTTCCTTAAGGAGGGTGCCCCTAATCCAACAGTCTGTAGCATTGGTTTTTGTCTCAATACAAGTCTCCTTAAGGATAGTGATTGTAAAAGTGCCATCTTGTGTCTCAGAAAGATCAATAAATGAATGCACTGAAACCTCTCTCATATTGAAAGGTAGACTTTAAACACAGAGGGTTGGAAAGCCTTGTTTCAAACTATTGGAAAAAAGCATAGTAACGAGACTCAAACTCGACTCAGACTCGGCTAGGGTGACTTGACTCGTGGCTCGGGACTCGGTGGTTGGACTCGACGCAAACTCGACACAAACTCAGAAAAATGAAAAAACCCTAGAAATTTAGAGATTTTTAAGGATTTAAAACTTGTTTCAAGCACCCTTTATTGAATAAACCTTAAAGACACAATAACATCATTAAATAGAAGAAAATTTGATCACATACAAAAGTATACATCGATCACATAAGCATAAAGTACACAAATTGTTGCTGAGCTACTGAAGGAAATGGCACACTTAGATATATAAATATAGTCAAATGTATACAAAACTCATGGAATATGAAATCCATGACATCAAATGTTCCAAACTATTTTGAAATATCAAAACAATAACTACAAGTCTATGGCTCAAAGGAGTTTACATCCTTCCTACGAAGGCATCTAAGGTGGGTCCTAGATGATGTAGCAACTACAACTATAGTCTCTGCTTGTGACTCCATGCCACCCTCACCAACATTAGTTGTGGATGTGTTTGCTCATGCTTTAGCCTTCTCCTCTGCCATGGCTATAGCCTCAGCCTCTCTATCTGCTTGATCAACCCAATCAAGGTCCTTGTCATTAACACAAGTATACATCGATCATATAAGTATAAACATAAATTGTAGTTGAGCTGCTCAAGGAAATAACACACTTAGATATATAGTCAAAGACTCAAATGTATACAAAAATCATTGAATATGAAATCCATGACATCAAATGTTCCAAACAAATATGAAATATCAAAAGATTCAAAATAATAACTAGAAGTCTATGGCTCAAAGGAGCCTACATACTTCCTACAAATGTGTCTAAGATAGGTCATGGATGATGCAACAACCATAATATCAAGTACTAGGGAAATTTCCCTAATGGTGTTGAGAGGCAATGCCCTTTGTGGGGGTCTAGGCATAGTGCCTCTAGTGGGGTCGAGGGATAGTGACCCCAGTGGGGGTCTTGGGGAAACACCCCCAGCGGGGTCGAGGGGCAGCACCCCTCACGGGGTCCCGAGGCATACATCATTTTTCACAATAAGTAAAAAAAACAAGTTTTAACTTTAAATTTCAAGTAATTTTTTGCACTTTTAAAAACCTGCTTGTTGCCAAGTCCTACTGACAAGACTATCTTGGACTCAGTGAGTTTGGTGAGTCCACCAAACTTGGCGAGTCCAGCCAGGACTCAACCAGAGTGACTTGACTTGGGACTCGCTGAGTCCTAGCGAGTCTCGTTACACCGACTTGCCGAGCCAAGGATCACTGAAGGAAAGAGACTAAGAGTAAGAGCTAAAATGAATTGGCTTGAGAATGGGGATAAAGGTACCAAATTTTTCTTTAGATACATTAAAGAGAAACAAGATAGAAAGAAGATTAACCCGATCACTGTAAATGATTCCACTGTGAGTAATCCTGATGATATAAGATATCAATTTTTTCTGTTCTATAAGAACCTCTTCTCCTCATAAGGGGATATGGAAGCTAATCATGAGGCAAGACAATATATTGAAGGGATTATCCCTAAAAAGGTTAATGCTAAAATGGCAGGGGAACTTGGGAAGGAAGTTACTTTGGAGGAGATTAGAAAGACTATCCTCTCGCTCAAGAATGACAAATCACCGGGAGCTGATGGCCTCCCTGCAGAGTTATACAAGACATTTTTGGATTGGGTGTGTGATGATCTCCTCCTTGTCTACAAAGAAGCATTTGAGAAAGGCTCCCTAGGCAGCAAGATAAACAAAGGGGTGATCAAATTAATTCCTAAGGAGGGTGATAGAACTCTAGTTAAAAACTAGAGACCCATAACATTGCTCAATGTTTCTTACAAGATCTTGGCTAAGATTCTGGTAGATAGGGTGGCCCTCATCCTCCCCTCCATTATAAATTCCACACAGACTAACTTTATAAAAGGGAGATACATTCTTGAAAATCTAATCACCAGTTGGGAGACTCTGAATTGGGCAAAGCTAACAGGACAAAATGCAACAATGTTGTTATTAGACTTTGGAAAGGCTTATGATAGATTGAATGGGGATTTGTGCTCCTAATGTTGAAGGCCTTTGGATTTCCTAACTCATTTTGTCATATGGTCAAAACCCTCTTTCGGGATGCAACTACTCAGGTAGAGGTTAATGGAATCCCCTCTCAAGAAATTTCCCTTGAAAGATCTATAAGGCAAGGGTGTCCACTTGCTCTGACACTGTTTGTAATTGTTTTAGATGCCATGCATTATGTTCTAAGGGAGTATTCATCAATTCCAAGAATTAGGGCTATCAAGCTACCAGATGATAATTAGCTCCTTAATTTTCAGTTTGTCGATGATACCTCAATTTTGTTAACTCTGGAAGAATACAATATGTCAAACCTATTGGGAAAACTGGATATTTTCTGCCTTGCTTCAGAGGCCAAAATTGCCCCCTCTAAATCTTGTCTCTTGGGTTGGAATGAGAAGCCCCTAGATTGGATCAGTAGATATGGGCTCCAATGGGGTGGCCCACATAAATTGGTAAGGTACCTTGGCATCCCTTTTGCTATGGATCCTAACATCAAGGCAATGTGGCAATGGATTAGGGACAAGATTGAGAGGAAACTCACTAAGTGGAATAAACAGTTTTTGTCTTTGGTTGGGCGAATTCAAATCTGCCAGAAGGTGTTGTCTTCTTATAGTATATATTTTGTTTTGGTGTTGTCTTCTTTAACTCTTATCAGATTAATGAGATATAGAAGAGGATAAGGACCTTTTTATGATCCGATCGTAAAGGCAAAAGAAAGAGACTCGATGAAATGGGAATGGTGCACAATTGAAAAAGCCAAGGGAGGCTTGGGATTAAAGGATCTTAGGTTGTAGGGTATTGCTCTGGCTGCAAAGTGGGTGATTGGGGCCCTAGAAAGTGTTGATTGGACAAAATATACTCAATGTTGTCCCTAAGCATGCTAAATCTTGGAAATCTCTGCCACTCAGTGATATCCTTAGTAGTGAGGAGGCCATATTACCTGCAGGTTCTAATTTATTCAGAACTATTTGGAAGGCCTAGGAAGTGATGAAGACTCACCTCACCAACATCCACTTCACCTCAGGGGATAATGGGACCATATAGGCCAATAGGTCTATTTGATGGAATTTGAAACATAAAGGGAAGCCCTTGGCTCTACTCCAAGGGTGCTCTGCAAAGGGATGGGCTCACAAAGGAATTCGTTGCTTCAAGGACATACTGAAAGATGACAAAATCAAAGATTAGAATGACCTGAATTCTGAGTTTAATATCCACCTCACCAATTGGAGAACCTACTCAATCCTTAGAGATGCTTGCAATTAGTTGAAGTTCCATGTGAAATAGAATGTTGATAGTGCTCAATTCAAGGACTTCCCAATGGAAAAATGGTAATAACATAATGAACTCAAAAGTCAGGGAAGTGCACTCTATGCTCACAAATCATATTGACCTGACAGACTACTTAAATCAAATCTGGAAGTTTAAATGGAACAAGAATCAATGGCAAACAATTTTTCAAACTAATTGGACCAAACAGCTAGAGGCTGAATTAGTATGCTTTAGATGGTTGCTTATAATACATAAGCTACCATTCAAAACCAATTTTGATGATATTGATATATGCAGTATATGTAGAACTCCAGAGACTATTAATCATATATATCTTTTATTGTATTTTCACTAAAGAGACATGGAAATTATTTTGTGATAAGCAAGATATCTGGGGGACTAATGAACAACCACTACCTAAGAATATTATTTTTAATCAAAACATAAAAATGGGGAAAATTGCCGCCTTATTTTGGTTATGCTTTTCTTCTAACATTTTGTGGTCCATCTGGAAAGCAAGGAATGAGGACAGGTTTCAAGGGAGGAGGATGCTTACTGAGTCTTATAGAAGACTCATGTTTCACAATGTTGCTATGCAGGTCTACATTACGGTGGAGCTTTCAAAGGACAAATTTTAGAACTATCTCGAGAAAAAACATGTCATAATAGATATCATGGAGGCAAGATATAGGCATATGTGGCCAAAGGGCCACCCAGGGGTGGAAGTTTTTCTGAGAGCTCTCCATGCATTTAGGCAAGACCTTGCAAGGAGTCAAGGCAAGGAAGTGAACAAAGGGTGTCAGACTGTACAACCTTCTGTTGAGGAGGTGGAAGCTGTTGAATCTCCATTGGCAATGAGAGGTGGCAGTGAACCAGATGGAAACAAATAGTTGACTACTCTTCAGACTCTTCATACCCTTTTTGATTTGCAATAGATGTCTATTTGCACTGTAGTGATAAATATCTGTATATTTTGTTTTTGAAATCTGATGTAATTATTGATACTCTGATATATGTTTCTACTGGGCTTTACTTTTTGACCTCTCACAGTTGTGGGCTCTGTGGGTAATATGTAATGGGATAGACTAGGATGGGTTGTAATGCCGAGAGACTCTATTTTTTGATATCTTGTAAAGGGGGGATACCTAATATTATACTGTAATGGGGGGGGGCTATTAGTGTTGATACTTGACTGAACTTTTAAGCTCTTTGATCTATATTTTCTGTCCATTTTATACTTAATATAAAAATCAAATGGATCACGAAGCTACGAATACATTAACACCAAAGGAATAAAGTTGAGTTGTTTCCTTAGCTCATGGTTTTTATCAAAAAAATATTTGTTATAGTTTTTGGTCGTATTGTACAATGAACTATGTGTATAAGGAGTGGAAGCTTAGGTTTGTGACCATTATCTACTAATTTCTTGACAATACATCTTTAATAGTGGCCCAAAGATTCCTATGTAATTTTTGTATTTCTTAAAATATTTCACAAAACAAGTTATTACTAAGACAAAATCTATTGCCATGGTTGACTAGAAGGATGTATAAATTGGTGATTTCTATTTGTTTTTAATCTTTAAAATGTAAAACACAAATAAATCACAGGGGAGGGATGGTTATTAAGTAAAAACAAAAAAATCTTATTTTTTTAATTACTTGAATAATAGAGATACACAATAATATTTTCCATTAATAAAAATAATTTCATATATAACCAAAGCCACTCATAAATAAAATATGTAGTTGCACGAACAGAAGGGAAATATGAAGCCCTTAATGGAAACCCTCATACCATGAACCAAGGAAAACAATTCTTAGGAAATTATATCTAAAGATAATACAAGATGGAATAAATCAACATATAACCAATAACCCATCATAAATGAACCTCTCGATCAGCACATACTTACATAATCAATGGAAGGAAATCATTTGGTTATCACAGAGAAATCACAACAACCATTAGTTAGACAAAACTAGCCAGTTAACTATATCTAATAACAACCAAGCATATGATCATCATTGATGTATAGGAACAACAATTGCCCTAAAACCCGTGTATAATGTCCAAACATAGATGCACATTAAACATTGGACAAGAAACATCAAAGGCACATAGAATAAACAGGGTCACGAAAAGGCAAGGTCTCACAGAAGCCAAGGCTTAACAACCTCCCAAGCACACCAAATACTTTTGACCACAAAAGTACCTTCAATGTGGACTGCATCTTTCATGGTGAAAAAGGTCTAAAACCCAATCCCTTCTAGGTAGGTCAATGAATTGGATAGCCGGAGGAGATGCAATGCTGGAGTAAAATCTTCCAAGCTTCATTTCTAGTAAGGGCTTGAATAATCCATTTGATGTATAAATCCAATCCTTGCTGCTAGGTTAAAAGCAGCCCTAACCTTCCTAATTCATGAGGGAGGCAACAAAATTCCCAAGAAACGTGATAAAATCCCTTATGATCTTCAAAAGAATCTCAGAGGAAATCCCGAAGAAGCTTCTCCAACATCAGTGAAGAAGCTTCTCCAACATTAGTGAAGAAGCTTTGGAAAGAGCCCAACAAGAGGAATAATACACAAGTGGTTGCTAGGATTTTAGAATACTTGAAATTTCCTTGCTAGGGAAAAGGGTTTCATAATCCAATAGGAAAGATTCTTTTGTAGTTCTGGAGAGAACACCATGCCATAAATCCACTGGGGAAGCTTAGAAGGAAAAAGGGATGCCCAAAAATATGAAATAAATTGTTGTGCCCAATCCATTTCTAGCCAAAAGTTTGAAGCCAAGAAGGCATAGGCAAAATGGATTGTTGATAACATTGAGTTTTATGCCACTGGATGGCTGAATCTGGTACCTAACATAAAGTGTCCAAATACTTGAGAGCCTCCTTGATATTTTTCTCCTCTTCAATGAGATTGAGAAAGGAATTATCCACAAAATGACCATTGACAAGTTGAGTCAATGAATTAGGCAAGGTAATGCCCTTAACTAGACATCGAGAGACTGAGTGAGCAAGAAGATACCCAAATCCTTTGGTAGCAAGAACATAAAGAGAAGCGGACAAAGGGAAACCCTAGCGAATGGAGTAAAATAACCCAAAGGCATTAGATTGATGACCATTGATGGTAATGCAAGTAGAGGCATCGACAAAGAGTATGTTGACAGGTTGAATAAAATGGGGACCAAAGCCCAGAGCCTGAAGCATAGCAAGAATAAAAGACCATTCAATACAGTCATAAGCCTTGGAAAAATCAATCTTTAAGAAAAGGGTTTTTTTTTTTAAGAGTGACGAGCACACTGCATGACTTCCCAGAGATCAATTATATTATCAAGGATATAACGGGATTAGAACGAACAATCTAGGGGAGAAGATGACACTTTCAAATCCAAGGCCTTAGTAATGATTTTGTAAGAAACATTGAGCAACGTGATGGCCTTCTAGTTACAAATATCCTTGGGATTGTGAGCTTAAGGTATGAACTTAATATTTCCTTTGTTAATAAGTTTCCCTAAAGAATTAGAATGGAAAGCTTGCAAATAAACTTTATTCAAATCCTCATTAACACAATCCTAGAGGGCCTTATACAAATCAAAGGGAAACCCATCAACCTAGGGGCTTCATCATCAACTATTATGCTCACGACCCCCTTAAGGTCGACAAGAGAGAGCAACTAGTCACAAAAGGCTCTTTGATTTGCAACAAGGAACAACTTGAAGGTATGCTTGAAGGGAATCTTCTCATTTCAGAATGCATTCATGAGCTATGAAAACATTCTCATAATGGTTGGAAAAGGTGTGGGGGGTGTGGAGAATATTTGACAACTCTATAAGCACATGTTGGCAATTCCTTAATTCACTTAATGCCATGGGAAGTATGCCGAGCACAAAGGGCTTGAAAAAATTCCTTTCAAGCCCTATTGCCAAATTTAAGCCAATGAAGTTTGGCCTTAATTTGAGCTCCATTCATACAATGGTTATTTTCTATCTATTTCTGATGCCTTAGATCCACCACTCAAACCTATAAAATAGGAGAGAAGGGGTTAGTAGGGATCTCTTCCATGGCATGTTGGAGATCCAAGGTGGTAGCCTTGAATGCACACATTTGAAAAATGGCCAACTAGTATTCGCAGATGCAAAGGAAATGGAACATGTGTTGGATAGCTTTATTCCACCACACAATCCAAGGAAATAGGACTGAATGTTGGGCAAGGAATTTCTCCTTTTCTCGACAGTATATTCTCCTTCTAGGCGCCCAAGAGGGCTACGTGACCACTGCAAGTGCTTGGGTGATAAGGGAAACTGAAGTGGCATAACTAGCTATGATGAAGCCATGATTCTGAGCTGTAGAAGACATCAATGCTCATTATGAAGAGAGCACTCATGTTGTTTGTGGCATTCAAGAGAATCTTGGTCTAGAGGGAATATCACCTGCTAGCTCAGCAACTACTTTCCCTTTCTCAGAAGGGTTTGAAACACTAGTTGGCAACTCTTTAGCGATTGAGGAGTCTTATTTTTTACCTTGCAACTAGCTAGAGCTGGTATTTTTACCTTTCTGGTGTGAAACTGTAGTCCATTGTTCATTTGGTTTCATGGTAGCATCAAAACACCAAGAGACCTCAGCGATGTAAGGAGATTTCACCTTGTGGCAGCTAGAGGGCAATCCTTAATTTTATGCTTCAAGGATTGACACTAGAAGCAAGTATTGGGCAGGTTAAGGTAGAGTACCCTTTGGATATGATGAATGTTACGTATTTGAATATCTATTGACTCTTTCAAGTCTTTAGATAACATAAAGGGGTAAAAATATTATTAAACCAAGGAAACATTACAAAGCAAGGCCATTAAATGGCCCTATCAAGTTCAACCAAGTGATCCAATTGATGAGACAAATCCGGGGGCAGTTGGCCCCGATCCACCAAATTCCAATCATGCATATGATCGGAAGCCCATTTAGCCAAGCAATCAGCCACACCATTCCATTCACGGGGAATATGGTTGAAAGTAACATGCTCCAGAGATGCACAGAGAGTGAGAATTTGTTCAACAATCAAAGCCAACTGCCAGCTCACATTATCCATATACTGCCTTTTCAGTAAGTTCACCACAACCTGGGAGTCAGACTCACATATGATCCTTCGCCATCCCAACTGACTGCCCCGCTCCACAGCCACTAAAATAGCCTGAGCCTCCATAAGATTATTCGTATGAAGACCCTTATACACAGAGAAAATAAACTGAACATCTCCAGAGCTATCACGGCCCACACCTCCAATGCCAGCATGACCAGGATTACCACGAGAAGAGCCATCCGAGTTGATTTTTAGGACTCCCAAGGGAGGAGGGGTCCATCTTCCCTCCCTATTCACCTTCGGGGTAGGATGCCTGCATCTGTTACGCATGAGTTGTCGATGCGGAGGAGGAAGATGAAGACGATTACAACAATCAACATCCCGAGGGTCCACCCGCATAGTCATATCACACTTAGCCGCAATAGTTTCTCCTAAGGAGTGTAAAATTTTCCTCCAAAGGTGAGGAGCCATCAGCCGCAAATCCTGAAAGATCCGCCTATTCCTCTCCAACCAAAGATTCCAGATAATAAAGGAAGGCCCAATAGCCCAAGCAGCCTGGAGAAAGGAAGTAGAAACAGGGGCCCTGCCCCATCGTTCCCCAAATTCCACCAAAGAGGAAACATGCCAGCAGGCCGTATTCCACACCCCCCACCAGAAGTGCCAAATCTCCCTAGCATAGGAGCATTGGAAGAAGATATGGGATACACTCTCTTCACAGCCTTGACACAAAACACACATAGAGGGGCCTTGAAAACCACGCTTACATAAATTATCCCAAGTGAGACACCGATTTTGAGCCACTAACCACATAAAGAAGTTGCACTTGGGCCATGACAACTTGTGCCAAACATGCTTCCACCAAGGGACCTCAATGTCCCCAAACAACTGCCTACCAATCTGTTTATAACCAGCAACCACAGAGTACTTTCCAGACAAGTCTGAACCATCCCAAGCCAAGACATCAGGTCCTCTCAAAGAATTACAAGCACGGGAAGCCAAAAGTTGGGAAAGCTCACGCCTATCCCCCTCCGACCCTCCTGGTGGCCACTCAGAAGGGAGCTTCCAACGAAAACGTAGAACCAAACCATCATGCTGCGCCACCTTATAATGCTCCACAGTATCCCAGCCAGCCGCACTAAAAACCTCAGAAAGAGGCTGGAGATGAGGAAAAGAAGAAATAATAGGAGGGTGACCATCCCAGGAATCTGACCAAAAAAGAGCCTGTGACCCCGAATGACAGATCCAAAAAAGAGCATCCTTAATCAACTGCGCCCCCACTTTCAAAGTATGTCAGATCATAGAACCACCCCCTTCCAGAGGATAGCGAGGGACCTCAAAAGAAGCAACACCCCGAAGATATTTAAGGTTGAGAATACGAGCCCATAACTGGTGCTGATGGGTGCACCATCGCCAATAAAGCTTAGCAGCAAGAGCTTTCCTATTCAAAATAGCAGAGCGTAAACCAAGACCCCCCTCCTGCTTTGGTCTACACACCGATTCCCACTTAACAAGGCTCCATTTTGAAGACAACAAATTACCGCTCCAAAGAAATTGACGAGAAAGAGCATCAAATTCCTTAAGGAAATACATAGGATCCGCTTGAACAAAGCACCTGTAGATGGGAAGGGCCTGGATGACAGACTTAAGAAGAGTCAATCTAGCTGCAGAAGACAACCAATGATGAGTCCAATGAGTAACCTTTCGCCTAAGCTTATCAAGCAACTGCTGCCAAGAAGATCTGGGCTGACGGCCAACAGCAAGAGGAATACCCAAGTAGACGAAGGGAAGAGTCCCAATTTGAAACCGCAGAATAGCAGCAATCCTACGCTGGATAGCTTGAGGAGTATTAAAGAAGAATATAGAAGACTTTTGCTCATTGACTCTCTGGCCCGAAGCCGCAAGGTAGATGTCCAAAGTTTTCCTGAAGGAATCAGCCTCCCTAATACGAGCCAGTCCCATAAGAGAGGTATCATCCACGAATTGGAGATGAGAAAGCGTAGGCAAGCCCATCCCCCACCGCCAACCATGAATCAAGCCATGTGAAACCTGAGATTTAAGAAGTCGGCCAAGCCCCTCAGCCAAAATAATAAACAAATAAGGAGAGAGCGGATCCCCCTGACGAAGGCCCCTAGTAGCCCCAAAAAGCTCAGAAGGTTCCCCATTCACAATAACCGAAAAGGAGGAAGAAGTCACACAACTCAAAACCCAACTCACCCAATCAGAGGAAAAACCAAAGGCCAGCAGAATCTTCTGAAGAAAACTCCATTTAACTCTGTCATAGGCTTTGGCCATATCCAACTTGATAAACATAGACCTATCCTGAGAGGTAGCCATGGAATGAATGGCTTCAGACGCAATCACCACCCCATCCAGAATTTGCCGCCCCGCCACAAAGCCACCTTGCTCCTCAGAAATAATCATTGGCAAACAAGATTTGAGTCTCTCAGCCATCAACTTCGTAATAATCTTATACACCACGTTACAGAGTGCAATAGGTCTAAAGAGATCAAGTTTGTCTGCACCTTCCTTCTTAGGAATGAGAACCAGAAAAGTAGCATTCAGGGCACGAAGCATCTGCTTACTATGAAGAGACTCACGAACCACCTCTAACAAATCCTGCTTCACAATATCCCAAAACTCCTGGAAAAACTCAACTGGGAACCCGTCAGGGCCAGGAGCTTTCCCTTTGTTCATCCCAAACACCACCTCCTCCACTTCAGACAAAGTCACCGGGCGAATAAGAGAAGCATTCACCTCATTAGAAATTAAAGAAGGAATACAAGCAAGGACTCTATTTTCATCAGCCTCAGCAGGAACAGAATCCTCAGTGAAAAGATTAGAGTAGTACTGACGAGCCTCTCTAGACAGAGCATGTTGAGCAGAGATTGAAATACCCTCAGAGTTAACAAGAGAAGAGATAAAGCACTTATTTCGACGAGCTTGCACAGAATGATGGAAAAAGGCCGTATTCCGATCACCCTCTTGAAGCCAATCAATCCTAGCCTTTTGTTTCCAGAAAATCTCTTCACGGAGCTCCCACTCTTCCACCAATTTCAGAGCCTGGGATTCAGCATGCCCAAGAGCCTCCGAGAAGCCCAAATCCCGAATCTGACGGGTAATCACAGCAAGGCGGTCCAGCGCTTCTCTTTTCCTAGCCCGAAAATTACCAAAACTCAACCTATTCCATCGCTTAAGATGAAACTTAACAAATTGCAACTTCTTAACCAGAGAATACATAGCTGTAACATAGGCAGGGGCGCCATCCCGCCACCATTGAGCCACAAGATCACCCAAAGACGGATCACGCAACCACATGAGCTGGAATTTGAATGGAGGATTCTTAGGATTTGGAAAAGCTGAAGTCGAGAACTTAATTGGCCAATGATCAGAGCCACGCTAGTCAAGAATCTCAGAGCAAATGACCAAGCTACCTCTAACCCAAGAGCAAGAGACAAGGAAACGATCAAGCCGCTGGGCAATCGCTTCAGGCCCACTCCGTCTATTATTCCAAGTGAAAATTCCATTAGAGGGTTTTACATCCATCAAAGCTAGAGAGTCCACATTAGTCTGAAACATATCTGAAGCAGGGCCAAGCCTAGGCAGCCCTCCCCTTTTCTCCTCCAAGCTCAACACAGCATTGAAGTCACCAGCTAAAATCCAAGGCAGAAAGGGAGCGCAGGACCTAACATACCTGATATGAGCCCAAAGCTGGGATTTACCACGAATATCAATTGGAGCATAAACATTACTAACCAAAATAGTCTCACCAGATTCCAGAATCGAGGCCACCATAGAAATAGCAGACTGGCTAGAAATCCACCAATGAGGGACAACCTTACGAGGATCCCAGAAAAGAGCCAGACCCCCAGAGGTTCCCCTAGACCCAATACACTGACACTGGCCAGAAAACCAAATATGAGGAGCATGTTGAAGCATGAGGTCCACCTGAAGCTTAGTTTCCTGGACACAAAAGATATCAGGAGAATGAACAACAATCAAATCTTGAATAGCCTTTTGACGGGGGGTGCTATTCAACCCCCTTGCATTCCAAGAGAGAATAATCATGAGGAAGGTTGAGAGAAGTGGGCCTCAAGGGTTTTAATAGCACCAGATTCTACCAAAAGATCCCCAGTAGATTTAAGCTTGTCTGCATCCTTCTTACGACCAACTTTCAAAGAAAATTCAAAATGCCCCTTCTTGAGAGGGCATTGCAGCACCCCCAAGGAAGGAGACGATCCTCGCCCTTTGCCTGAAGAAAACACTGCCTTAGCCAAATTTGCTAAAACAATATCATCCTGCACATCTACAGAGGCCCCAGGAGGCTCCGAACTCCCCTGCTCCAATGCTGGAGAAATATTCTGCACAACAATCGCTTTCTCCAGCCCTATATCCAACCCAACATCTATACCGGTGGCCCCAGAAGAAAGCTCAACAGGAATCCCTTCCTCCACAGCTTGATTATCCAGGACCTCAAATCGATTGAAACCCTTATCACTCTGACTATCCTTAAAGGCCCGCTTGTGCCCCCTCCCTTTATTTCTCTGCTTAACAGGGATAAAGCCATCCTTATCAGGCCCACCCTCATCCGCAGACACCTTCCCTTTATCCCCTTTCTCCACCGAAGGTCCAAAAGAAGGAGAAGAAGACACCCCAACAGCTTTAGGTGCCCGAGGACACTGGCGCTGAAGGTGTCCATACACGTGACAAAAACGGCAACAAAAAGTAAGGGACTCATAATCAAGCGGTTGAATCCACGAGGCAGAGCCAATACAAATTTCCAAAGAATCCGGTAGAGGGCTATTTAAATCAATTTCAACGCAAATGCGAGCGTAAGAGAATACCTTTTTATCCAGAGTATTTTGAGCAATGGCAGCCGGCTTCCCCAACAACGCCGCAATCCAGTGAAGAATATCCTCCCTCCAAAATTCTAACGGCAGCCAAGGAAGACAGACCCATACAGGAACCCATGTAGGAAGATCTTCTGTCGCATTAAAACCACCATGCCAAGGTTTAATGAACAAGCCAACACATTTACAAAACATCGTTCTTCCTCAAAAC